>APFE030669907.1:193059-242724 GCA_000404065.3 Pinus taeda | reverse complement strand
AAATTAAAATCTTTTGGACACTTTTCCCTAGGCCAAAGATCAAAGCCTAAGGGAACCACCTGTCCTCCGGTACCAAATTTCAACAGTTCAAGTGTCTTATATCAATGGAAGGATCTCTTCAATGCCTCAAATGGGTCTTTGACGGAATTTGATTTCATCACTTGTAGCAAAAGTTATCTGAAAAGTTGTAGCAAGAGGTCTATAATGTGAAAGAAATATTTACAACATCTCATTGGATAGGAGAATCTATAGCACCCATGGCACCTTTTGTTACAATTCTGCAACATGTTTATAATTCAGGTACATCTCTAGTGTGGCTTGGTTCCATACCCCACCCATAATCCATGAGTTTTTATATATGGAGCAGCATTCAGAGTGGGTTTCCTTTGGAGATGTGCCCTCCCACCCCACTTTAGTAGGAACCTACTTCAGATTCATCAGTTTCAGCATAGCAGCATCCAGATTGGGTTCTTTGGAGATGTGCCCTACTCTCCAGGTTATGTAGGCACCTACTACTTCATCAGTAGTCAACATCACAGTTATTAGTCAATTGCACAAAATCCTTGTCATTGAAGTCTATTTTCTAGGTCGCACACGGTTATTATCACTATTGGTCACAAGCATTACAGAGTATATCTATCCTCAAATCTTCATTTGTCATGGTTATGGGTCATCCACAAACCTACACTTCATCAAAGTTTATTTACTAGGTCGTATCCTGTCAGTATCACAGTTGGTCACAAGCATACAAGGTATCTTTATCCTTGGATATTCGTTCATCATGGTTATGGGTTAACCACACGAAACCCTTCTCTTCAATGTTTCTTCATATTCAACAAAGGCTTCTCAAGAGGGAACTTCACGCAATGGGGACCATTGGTTCTTAAGGAGGGAGGAATGATTAGAATGGAAAGTGGCATCTACCCATGGTATTTATCCACCCATGGTATTCATCCACCCATGGAATCTACCCATCATATTGTACGTGGCATCCACCCGTGGTATTGTAAGTGGCATCTACCTATGGTATTCATTCACCCATGGTATTTACCTACCCATGGAATTTATCTGTGGTATTGTAACTAAAAAATACTATAAGTAACAATTCACATTTTGTAAAAGGACAGATTGTCCATTGTTAGTGTCGGTATCTTCATCCCTCCATCAGAGATCAAATCCTCTTGTTGCATTGCATATTAGGTGTCCCGCCCAGTCAGTTGCATTCCATTAGGTGCATGGATCATCTGACGGTAGTGGCTTCTCCTACAGTTTCCCTCATCTCAATTACCTGTTGGCTCATGTTTATTCATCAAAAATTATATACAGTCACCTTTTTGTCTTAAAGATTGCAAAAGTATTTTCTAGGGTTTCATTGTCATTTAGGTCTAGAGTTTCATTAGGGTTTCATCACAAAGGGTTCCACAATGCCCAATAACAACCAACAGGCACATGAGGAGGTTCCAGTATCAATAAATTTTATAATCAAGTGTTCAACGATGTATTTTTCCTCAAAACTCTGTTTTGAGAAAAAACAGAGTATTTTAGATTTTATTGTACAAATTTATGTAATTTCATTTCCTTCATATGTAAATCACTTCACCTATAACCCTAGTCACCTTCCCTAGCCGCAGTAGCTCCAACCCCCTGCAAAACAAGCAAAACACGGGTCATTCAGTTCATCACAAGTTCTAATAAAGTGAAAATGCTCAAAAACAGAGTTAAAAATAAAGTCATTTTCCAAACATTGTAAAAGTGGGTTTTATAAACCAAAAAATTAAAGGCTCCTTGTATATAAGTCATTTCTTCAATTTGAAAAGTCCATTTGCATTCAAAGAACCAAAAGTGAGCAAAGCAAGGTTGTGTTTGAGTTAAGGGAGAACATTGGTCAAAAACTGCCTGAGTTCAGAGGCGCGGCGCACTGGGCAAGTGGCGCGGCGCACAGGGCCACAATTTCCAGTGTTAAATTGAATGGGCGCGGTGCATTGGGTTTGATGTGCGGCGCATAGAGCTGCCAAGCCCGAATGTTTCAACAACTTGCTCCAAATCGCCGAAAACGCTTGGATCTTCATTTGTGCAAGTAGGTGGAGCCTCTATAACTGCTTTTCATCCATTTTATGGTGGTTGTCTAAGAAAATCAAACCCTACCTCTCTCTCAAAAGGAAACAATGCTTAAGGTTTACACTGTTGTTTTGGCTGCCAAGTCATTCCCTCAGCTTTCCACTCCCTCACTCATTTTCCTAGTTTATTCCCCTATTACCTAATTCCCATATTCCCAAAACAAAATCATATATCCCTATCCCCAATCCTATTTTTCCCAAAATCCCAAATATAATTCCCAAACCCTAGTGATATACCCAAAACTCCTAAATTATTCCCTAATCCCCTGTTTCCCTAATTAAACCTATCCCAGCAGTCCCTAAGATCCCTCATTTTTCCCTCCCTCTACAGTCCCCCTCATATCACTTTTCCCTTGGTGGCAGAAGTCAAAAACATCATAAATCACCTACTTCTCATCAAGACAGCTCATCCACTAGTAGAGATGGAATTTGATCCCTCATATGATTATGAAGAGGAGACACACAGTGACTCACCTACAGAGGTACATGCAACCAGGAGACCTCATAGAGGTGGCAAACATATTCGAGAAGAACCAACCACTCTTGCTGAGTTACAGGCCTGCCCTCTTGCCATCACTTGTTTCCAACACCAGTCCTGCTATGAATTTTGTGAGATGGTTGCTAGAATTTAGTTTCATCATGAGTTGGCCCACTTGTTTGTGCTTCATTTACATGATGGTCAAGCCACTCTAGCTGGTATAACCTTCACTTTAACACCAGAATCTATTTCACTAGCAACCGACATTCCTAACATTGGAGAGCAATGGAACAAGAGGCAACAAATTGACCGGCAGCATTATGAACCATACATCAAGCCCGGTTATTTGAGACAGCTCAAGAGAGTTTTTCCTTTTCAGTACCTCAAAGATTCATATGCTCCTGTAATGAAACTGATAATGAAGTATTTCAACTGTGAGGGTTGCGGACGCATTTTACCAGGGTGAGGATGATGAACCTCCCCTACTTCATTTGCCGAAATATTGAAAAGTGACCACCCTAGTGCAACACAAGACTCCTCAGTAGCAGTTCAACAGTATTTACCATTTTGCTCTTATTAAAATTGTGGTCATCCATCAGCTTGGCTTGCAGGGCATGACTTGGGAGGACTTCATTCCTCGTGATTTTTTCACAACTCCTCAGGGACCTTCAGAGGCCTTGCATAAGACAGGTGGACCTTCTTATCAGCATGGGGGTCATGAGACACAGACCGCTAGTATGTCGGTGTTTATCACTTATCAGAAGAGCACTAGACAGTTGTTCGCAACAGCAAAGCGAGTATTATCTCCACCCGGGGTGGAAGGGGTCTCGCTTCCGTCATTAGCACAACAAGTTAAGGATAAAGGCAAGAGGCCATTACAGGATGAGGGGCCTTCAGGTGAGCGAGACTTTATTCTCATTGAGGGTGATGATACAGGTGTGGACCCGCAAAGCACAAATCTCAAAGAAATCATCCAAGAGCAGTAGGCGGACATCAATGCCTTGTCCCTCAACTTGGAGAGAGATAAGTGTATTATAAAGTACCTAGAGCAAAGTAATAAGCAGCTTGAAGATCAGTAAGCGATTATGGAGTTGCAAAACATTCAGGAGAATCGCCAAGCTGCTCAAAGAAAGAGTGGAGTTCACTTCACTTGAGCAGGAGATTAATGCCGATCAAGAGTCTTGGCTTGAAAGAGTCAATATCCACTTAGAGAGGTAGTTGGAGAAGGCCAGCAAGGAGAAGACATTGTTGAGACATATGGCATATCATTACATGGCGAGAAACAAAGTTTGCAAGGTGAGAATCAGGAGCTTAAAGGCAAAATTGAAGAGGGCATCAAAGAGGCGAAAGGAGCATGATCAACTTCAGATATTAGCTGAGGCTTCCTTGGCCCAACACAATGCTTGATGGAGAAGACTCAGCCCAAATTTCAAAAAAATTGGAGCACTTTTTTCATTTTTGAAATTTTTGGCACAAAAAACAAGATTTTCTGCTCTATGCGCCGCGCCACGTGGCGCTTGCTTTTGATAGGAGCCTCCAAATCACAAAAACTCGGCATTTTTGGATTTGGCATGGAAAAATATGCTTTCCTACCAATGGCCAAGAAATTTGGACAGGTTTTGAGCCCTTAAAAAGGTCAAAAACACTCAAAAAATGACCTTACTGCCCCTATTTTGACACACAGGAAGCAGTGTTGGGAGAATTGAATTTTGGAGGGGCAAATGGAGGCCAAATTGAAAACTTCCACTTGGGTTGGAAAGTAGATAGGTATACCTTTCCAACAAGCACACTTGGAGTGAATTTGAACACCGAAAAGGCCTTAAAAGGTGGCTCCAAACAGGCGCTACGCACAGAGAATCAGGTGCGGCGCATAGAGGAAATTTAGCCCAATTTGACCAAGAATGCTCTGTTTTTCACCTAGCTTTTGCTAGTTTGAATTTTTCATCTTTTTAATGTCAAATTTGTGATGTAATTTAATTTACATTGATGGATCATGATGTAAATATGTCAAATTTTCACTTATGAAGGTAGATTCATCAATTAAAAAGTTATTTGAAACTGAATGAATCAGTTCCCTTGATTCTAGAGGCATGTTGTTCCACTGCCTAATTTCTAATTCTCAGTTTAGAATTAGTTGGAACAGCTCCTAAACATGTGAGCTCGACCCCTAGAGGCTAGGATGAGCTATGGTTTGTCTATATCTTATGTTTTTCAGTTATTAGCATGGTTGGACTCTTGAGAAAGCGAGGAGCTTCATTGTACACTCATATCAGCATTTGGGCTAAGGAATTGAGACCAGGGTTTGCAGCACTCTTTAGGATCCCCTTGGCATGTTGTTTTGGTACAGTGCTTTCTTATATATTTGTGAATTTACTTATGTGTTATGTATGTCATTTTCTCTCTTATTTCTTCTCGGCTAAATCAAACAAGAGTGAAAGTAGAACCCATTAAAATTGCAGTGCTCTACTTGAGGTTTGCTTTAGTTTCTTGATGTTCTCAACTGTTTGGAGAGGATCCATGGTTTCTCTTGCCCTCTTCAACTCCTCCTATGTCTAATCCCTCCATCTCATTCAATTCAAAGTGCCAAATTCAGTTGCCTACCTTGCCCCATTGATATCTTTGCAAGACTGAGCCTCATTCCCTGCACCCAAGATCTACCTTTTTCATTAGGGCCAACAAACACATCATTTTATCCAATCAAACTCTCTTTGCACTTATACCTAGCCTAAGATCAGTAGTTAAATCAATCATCTCAAGCCTTTAGTGATCATAATTTGCTAAGATTGACCCGGAGAGAGCCCTCTCCCGACCTAGTAGGGCTAGCTACCAGGTTAAGCGTGGTTTGATGTTGGCCCTGGATCATACCTTTCTCAGCCTGAGGTAAATCTAGGCTCTAACATCCACCACAATGCATCTTTTACAATTATTCTCTATTTTAATAAAAAAAAATCTTGGTGGTTTTGTTTACTATGTGTTCTCTTTTTTTTTTTCTTTTGGCATTTTAACTTTTCAGACCTTGGGGGCCTCCCCCCAAGATCTGGATCACCTTTTGATTCGGTAATATAAATACGAGCATTATACAAAAAAACAAATAGATAAATTACGATTAAATTGCATTTGATTTATTATAACTAGGCATATTGCTACTTTGGAACTGAGATCCAATATGAAGTGATTGGAAGAGATGAGAAGACATATAAAACCTATATCTTCCTATAGTTAAGCACACATCGGAAATATAATGGAAATATAGATGTAGAAGAGTATAATAGAGGAAAATTTGAGTAGAATTATTCACACAGTATTATAGAAAGGGAAACTCGACTTCAACAAAATCCCCAAAAAACACACCTTATTCTAAATGTCATTTTCTCCCTTTATAATCTTGTTTACATTTTTGCATTGGTTTCTTTATAAGTATGTATTTTAATCCCACATGCATAGCAATAATATAATTCAAAGTATTTACAAATATATATTTCCCCGCATTTTCCATTTATTAAGTATAGAGAGTCATGAAACTTTGTGCAGTTTGTGAAGAGTGTAAACCTTTGTCCTTTGTCCATCAACTCAATGCCATCTCAAGATGTATATATGCCAAAGAAACTTAGGAATGATACAAGAAATAATAATAATGTAGATGTGAGATGCATGAAATTGGAAAATTTTGTAAGTGTGAAGAAGTAAAAGTAGATAAAGGTAAAAGGGACTAAGTAATAAAGTAGGTTGTAGAGGATGTGAGGGGTGAAAGATTTGAAAGTGTTGTGCTAAGGAAATTGTATCTCGAGGTGAAGGAGGAAAGAGGTGTGCGAAGGAAGTATGCACCAAAGCTTCCACATAAAAGATGCTAAAAGATAGCTAAGTGCTATAACATATATGTGGAGAGTGCAAAGGAGTTATGAAGATGTTAGATATGAGGGGGAATAGAAACAATATGGAAAATAAAATGGCTTCTTCCAAAAATCAATGAACTGAAATGTAGAAATATAAGAACTAGTTGGAAATGGAAATGAATAATTATAAAAATGGTAAAAAGGGAAAAGAGAGGAAAGTGGAAAGTGGAGAGGCTAACCATGGAAGTATGAAAAATTATAGAACAATATGGGGTAGATAAACAACAACGAAAATCAAATGGAAAAAATAATAAATAATAAATGGTATGTGTATAAAGGTAAATGGTAAAAGGATAAAAATGGAGAAAGGATACAATAGCTAAATTTAGGAAGGTGGAATAAAAATTGTGCGTGTGGTTTAAATTCTTCAATCAATTCGCACTATCTTAGGCAAATGACCTTTGTTTTAGATTTTGTAAAGTGTCAAACGTAGTTGAGACACAAGGTTATGAATTGAAAAGGTGAACACATCCAATTTCTTTCCTTTCTAGTAACCCTTTAATTTTTTGAATAAGAAATCATCCTAATTAGGCTTCTGTAAGAAAGCACCACACCTTGCACTGATTTTAAACTCTCAAATTATTTGGGCCTTCACGAAGATCATTTGGCACATTCAAAAGAGAAAATTTTGACCTTCAATTTGATTAAGAATGTTAATCAATATTTGGCTCCAGCTGCAGGACAATGACCTAATGTGCATTGCTAAGAACCCAAAAATTAGACCAATTTCCTTCTCCATTGGGTGATGGAGTCATTCCAAACCATTATCTTGATTTCAGCAAATGATTATTAGAAAAACTTAACTAAAGTAACAACATTATATACAAGATATACCTACCCTAACATACTTGGAGATAATGGTAGCTCTCAAGTATAGGTAGACTTCCAATGATGTCATATATGTAACCAACTTATATGTCTTCTCCCAACAATGTTTAAGAGTCTTGATTTATCACAAATATTCCAAAAACACTTCTCCATTGAGCAATATCAATTATGCCATGCCGAAACTAAAAAAGAGAATTGATACTGAGAATCCATAGAGAACTAAAGGGTTGGTTCCTATTGTTTATCAACAATATTGTTATCTAAGAAAATAAAGCATACTATCCATTTCTCTTGTTGTATATGTCCCTTTATTGTTGATGTTGGAAGGACCTCCTTTTCATTAAACTCTACTCAAAATGAGAAATAAACATCACTTTATAAATATTATGTTGGCATTTAGCCTGTGGCTTTGTACAAACTAGCTATGGCCATTGAGAACCCCTTACAATGTTTTCACCATAATGATATTGAATGAAGTCTTCATGTGTATCTAGTGGCAGCTCATTCCATCCATCTTTAAACTTATTGTCTACATTTCTCCAAGATTGAACATTTACGAGATTGCAATCCCCTTCCCACAGAGTATGCGTCTAATGGTATTCCTCTTGAATTGAAACATTTTGATTCTCAAATTGAGAAACATAATCTAATGTGCACAATTTTTCACGTATTTTATCAATTTTCACATCTAAATTCCCCTTTTTTTATTTTCTTCAAACCATATTAGAAATTTTAAGAGATCAACGGCACTTTCATGAATATTTTCTTCAATGTATTGAGCTTTTTCCATTAACTATTTCCAATTTCACATTTTCTCTTGCTTCAATAGAAATTCCATATTCATAGAGAAAGAATTTTCGTAACATCTAAAAATGATGAAATCATTTGGAAACATTTCTTGAGGAATCTCATGAAGGACTTTCATAAATCTAAAAGATATAGTGTTTATTTTTTTCTTTTTCATTCATCCAGATTACAAACATCTTCAATAAAAGAGAATATGGGCCTTTCCTGGAGAAATATTTATCAACAAATAAATCTTTCAATACATCCGAATTTGTGATGGTTCAAACATCTATGAATAAAACCATTCATGATCATGTCCGTGTAGATTCAAGACAACAAATTATCAACAAACAACATCATCTTTAGCTACATTATAAATGTCAGTGGCACTATCAAACTTACCCAAATGCTTTTTTGTATCTTCTGAAGTATCTCCAAAAAACATGGGAAATTTTTCCATGGAAATATCCAGCAAGGAATGAATCTTTCCTTGCAAATTAAGGGAACTTCTATACACTAGTTTCATTCTTTGGGGACCTTCTCCTTTTTCTATAACTCGGACAAAAATCCTATGGACTTGGTGGGGAAGGTGAACTATCATCACAACATGGAAGAAACGCTTCATTTGAGTCACCACACAAATATTCACACGATTTTGGGATCTTTTTAGTGGATTCATGAGGGCATCTTTCTTCGAAATCAAAAGTTTCAATAATGGAGTCACTAAAGAGCTCATTCTCCCAAATCTTGGATGGTTCTTGGTCTTCAAGAAATTTCTATAGCATATATGTACTTGAATTTCCATAATCTTGAAGACCGTGTGATGTTCTTTGCACAAGGTTTTCAAGAATCCAAATCATCTTGAACTATGTGGGAACTTCTATACACTAGTTTCATTCTTTGGGGACCTTCTCCTTTTTCTATAACTTGGACAAAAATCCTAATGGACTTGGTGGGGAAGGTGGACTATCATCACAACCATGGAAACTTTTAGGGGCTAATATTCGCCCATGGGCTAACTTTCTATACCTTTTCAAAAAAAAAATCGCTAATTTCCATTTTTTTTGTAAAAATGATTTGCCCAAATTTTATAGAATGAAATTATTTTACCCTAAAATCGTCAAAAAAAATATATAGACTATATAAAAATATTATAAATTTGAATATTTTTACAAAAATAGCTTCAAACATTTTATAAATTTCATATTATGGACTAGTGGGATTCACCGAGATTTCTAAACTTTAAGATAAATTTCCATCCTTAAAATTTTCCCTGATTCACAACAAGGAAGAAACTCTTCATTTGAGTCACCACACAAATCTTCACACGATTTTGGGATCTTTTTAGTGTATTCATGAGGGCATTTTTCTTCGAAATCAAAAACTTCAATAATGGAGTCACTAGAGAGTTCATTCTCCCATACCTTGGATGGTTCTTGGTCTTCAAGAAATTTCTATAGCATGTGTACTTGAATCTCCATAATCTTGAAGAACGTGTGTTGTTCTTCGCACAAGGTTTTCAAGAACCCAAATTATCTTGAACTATGTGGCTAGAAATCTACCAAATCTTTTCCCCCGAAAAAAAATTGATCGATAGAGCTTCTAGTTTCTCAATCTTTTATGATCCTTCAAATAATGTATCATTTTTCTTGAAAACGAATTTCCTCCCCAATGTGGTTGTCAAAAATGTCAGATCTCCTTTTTTGTTAAGGACAACATCCAACCACTTTGGCAAATCTCAAATAACTTATTAGGGTCCCCTCTTTGTTTCCACAAAGGTGGTACTCCTCTTTTGGCATGTGGAAGATTCTTATTGTGGTCTTACATGAATGCAATAGGTGGGTGCTAAATAGAAAACCCCAACAAATCTTCCAATAGAGCTCTCATACCACATATTTAGTTATTAAGCACATAAGAAATAAATGTGAAAATGGTTATTGTCATTAGTTTGGTTTCCAATCTAGCAAGTCATGACAATAGAAAGAGCTAGTATATCTACCTAATACTATTGTTTTCGATAATATAAGGAATTTAGTTCCCAAGAAAAGAGATGTTTTGTTAATGGTGCACATAATTGAGGCAAGGAGGACATTAAAAACAAACACATCAGTTTTAGCAAACTAGTTTCAATAGGAAGGCATATGCAAATGCCTAGAATGTGTCCAAAGGGTTTAATAATAGGCGGCCACAAGAATTAGTGTCCTATGTCAATTGGTAGTATGCTACAAACCTATGTCTGGGTAGCTTTCAATGCACATGCTCATGATTGTGACATGTAGATTGTTGTTTGATACGAGATGCACGTAATGATTGATGCTTTGCAATTCATTTCAATATTTTTAATATCTCACTTCTTTAGCCTTACGAACACCACTCGACACAATGAATTCTAAGTGCACTATTAAAAAATCATGAGAAATTGGTAAATTGCAAATAATACTTGTGGGTATGGTCACAGATTAATGACTTATTCTACGCAATTAATCCTCAAAATTATATTTAACATGGTGCATTGTGGAAGCACTTTGATGCTTAAATAAAAATAGTGAATGGAGCTCTACTTGAGTAGATCATAAGGCAAAATATTTACTAGATTTTTCAAATAGGGTAGCAAGATAAACAAGCTTGATTGGGAAAAACTTCATGATTAAGTATGATTGAACCAAAAGATTCTTGGGATGGGTGGCCTCTTGAGAAGTCCTTTTACTAGGTACAAGCCCCGAAGGAGGTGATTTGACGTTATGTGATTCATTTTGTTAGTTTCAGTTCCACTCTTCACCCATGTGAACATCACCAAATGCAATGAATGCTAAGTGGACTTTTCAAAAATCATGAGAAATTCGTTAGTTAGAACTTTCATAGATATGATCATAGATTAATCTATGCAATTCATCCAAAAAAAATTAACATGTAGAATTTTTTGGACCCAATGCATCGTTGTCAATTGTTGTAGTGATGCATCTTTGCCAATTGTTGTAGTGATGTGAAACTTTTCTTACATCTCATCCCTCTAACAATATAAAGCCAATTTAACAATAAAGAATTGGTATTATAGAAAATCATATTTTACCAATGTCAATAAATTGTATCTTTGTTTGCTAGTGTATCAATTATAGTTATAATCTTTTTTGTATAATATATTCAATCTAGACCATCTTTTATCAAATTTTGAATAAATAAATAGACTATGATTTTAGCAAATGTGGCAGTAATTTTACTTTTTGGTGAAAAAAAAATAGGTATTCTACAATTAATTCTTTCAATTATTCAGTGATTTTGCATATGTTTTTTCGTACAATTCTCATCCCACAGTTTTATTTTGGCCAAACTCCAAGAGATCTAGAGAAGAGGAGGTAATTCTGCAAAGTTACCCCTCGTGAAAAATATATTATGACATTTACTTATATATTTTTATGTTTTTCCATACATCTTGGTTTTTTTTATATTTAAAATAAAATACTTGCGCAACGAGAGTTATGGGTATATATTTAATATTTAAGAAATAAATATATAGAAATTATTGAGTATGGTATATATTAAATTTAAGAAATAAAAATATATAGAAATTATATAGTGGTATAAAATAAAAATATGATCAAATATGATAGTTATAAAAAATAACATTAGTTTAATAAATTTTTCAGGTGGCCAGGGATAAATTTTTAAAAGTGTATTCCATAAAAACATGATATGGATATATATATAAAATCAACTTAGATCCATTTTAATCTTGTATCTATCTAGTTCCAAGAAGAACCCAATCTTTTGAAGTGCAATTTTTTCTTCATATTTTGCACATCAAGAAATTAAAATAAATCTACAACAATTAGTCATTGAAATAAAATAATACTAAATTTGAAAAATAAAATTTCATTATTTTAACTTTATATGTGTGTGGAAGCAACTCCAAATAAGACATTTTTGTCGCAACTAAGTTCAAACTACGATGTTTATGGCAATATAAATGTTTTAATCTATTTGTTCTACATTTTGTAGAGTTTTCCAGCATATTCTTGAGAATATGGTAGGGATTTCTCGGAATCACAAGTTTGACTTGTAAATTCTCCATAATCCATGTTGCCATAACTCCAATTTATAGTCGAATGTGGACATTGTAGACATTATGACATGGGCATTATAGACATTATGACAGATGCTAATGTGGATATTTCTAAAGACGTTACAACAGTTTATCATGAATGTCATTGTGAACTCAAATAGGGCATTTAGAGTCTAGTTTCTCAATTGTGGACATTTCTAGGGTTGCTTGGTCACAATAAAGACAACATGGATTAATTTGTGGCAATAACTATGCACATTTCTATAGATATTTTTCTTTGTATATACAAATGTCATTTTAGCACCCAAATTGAGAAGATACATGGAAGTTGCCCTGTATCTGTTGTAAACCAACTTAGATCCATCTTAACTCCAGATTTATTAAGCGTTGAGAGGGATCAAATCTCTCTAGGTGCAACATCTTTTCTTAGCAAAATTTGAAGAAATGTTTGCACCTCGAGAGATTTGTTCCCTCTGAAAACTTGATAAATCCGGAGTTAAGATGGATCTAGACTAGTTTAATTATTTATTTTATTTTTAAGTTTAATTTTTATTTTATGTAATTTCACTAAAAAAAATTAATGTATATATTTTTATTTTATGTAATTTGACTGGGTCGAAATGTTTAGATAACATAATATAACAAGACATTACACCATCTTTTCCATATTAGGATTGAGAGACACATAGGGAGTGTCTCTCAAATTAAATTTATATATATATATATCGTGAAATGAGCGGTGGTTTTTGGGCATGTGGTATTGAAGAACAATGTTATTGGCCCATAATATGGTGTGATTAATAAAATCAATGGTAAATTGGGGTGAGTCTCTATGGTCAAAAAATTTGTTATATTGTAAATATTATTTTGATTGTAAAACACAAGATGGATTTTGGATGTGGTATTGATGAGCCATCATATTGGCTCATGGTATGGTATGATATGGTATGGTTAATGATACCCATGGTAAAGTGGGGCGAATATCCATGGTTAAAAATCTTGTGATATTGTATTGTAAGTATTAAGTTTTTATGTCTTTATTAATGAAATTTAAATATCGTTACAAAATTATTATTTTAATTTATATGGCAAAATGAATCTTAATTTATAGCTACCACTGATATCTTATACATTTTAATGTGATATAAATGTAAATATATGTAAAAAGTAATTATAATATTTTTCTTTTAAATTTAATCAACAAAAAATTATAAAATTAAATTTAACACATATTTTATTTGTGAAATGAGATGATTTTTGAGCATGTTATTGATAAGCCATGGCCTATGGAATTATAACAAAGTCTATTTATAAGTTAATAATATCTATGGCAAAGTGGACTTATTACTTTTAATCAACATGTATGTATTTACCAATTAATCTTTATCTATTATATTAACATATTAAGCAGACATGTAAAAATGTTGACAAACTTTCTTACATTACACCTACCAATCATCCCTATACTAAATTGTAGAGCACCTCTTAGCACAATCAAAAGAAAACTAAAAAAAGACAAGCACATAATTACATCGTATTACATGGTATTGGTTACATCTTCCTCTCTTTCTTCCTATCTTTCTACATGGGAGTGCATATCCATCTCAGACATTAATACCTGTGATTCTCTTTGAACAGATTTTCAAGATTTGTCTGTAATGATCTTGTTTCCTCACTCCCATATCTAAAAAAAATATTATCGGTGTGAGTTCGTTGGTGTTATTTCTAAATATACTAAACAGCTGTGGGAAGGAAGTCAAGGTGTGTCTTGTTTTGTGTGTATGAGTATACACTACACTCATATCGGAGAGTTTCTTCATAGTTTGTGTGGTTCAAAACTGCTGAAGGCCAATTCAAAACTGTAGCAGTGATTCTAGAAACAGAGCTTTTACTGACTATAATGCATAGTTATTTAACTATTCACATATGTATCATGTTTTGAAATTTTTGAAAACAAGAATTCTGTTCTCTTAAAATTGAATGTTTATTGCATGTGTATGTGACCTATCTAAATGATTGTATAGAATCAATATACGTTTGTGTATTGCATGGGTATGCGACCTATACAAATGATTGTATAGAATCAATAGATATACATTTCGGAGAGATAATAAACTGTGGAAAAATATATTCAGGATTATGAGTAGACTCTTTACTTTGTAATAATGACAACCACCATGAAAATACAACATACAGAATAAATAAAACTAATCAAATTAGGCCAACCATAGAATTTAGCAAGCAAGCACGTGAAGAAATGAAACATGTGTATATGTTGAGAATGTCGAAACAATCAGTCAAGTAGTACGATGCATAAGACCTTAGCCTATCCTTCCATACAGGCTCCGTCAAACAAAGCACCAGGATGCCAAGATCATATTTCAACCAAGCTTTTAATGAAAAAGGTTAGACTGATCATGTGCCAAGAAATTTATGATGAAATTTCCCAAGCTAAAGATGTCCAAGCAAACAGGATGTTGCATCAGACAATAACAGGATGTTGTTTTTTTTTGGCTGCTCTGTGTAAATTGTTCTCTTCATCGCGGCATACTGCAAACAGCTTAACTGAGAGCAACATCTTGGAAATGGTCTCTTTCTTGGCCCGAGCTGGAGAGCACCACTTCCTCCGTCGTTTTTCATCTATGTTTGCAGGTATGAGATTTCTACCAATGTGACTGCTGGAGATCTATGGAGCTTCTGAACCATCATTGGAAAGTGGCTGGCTTTCTTTACGAGATGTATTCCAATATGGTTTATTCCTGCATGCTCTCCTGAACGTGGAAGACATGCCCCTTCCACTTTCTGGATCGACACTTGGCACATCTCCTTTTCCCTCCGTGTCAGTCTAATTCTATCCCCGTTCTCATATATATCCACTTTCAGATGCTGTCGAAGGTTTTGGATTAGCTATTATGGTATAGAATAGGATTCTGACCCATCTGTTTTATAGAGCTCATTGACTGGTTTTCGCTAAGGGATCTGTCTATTAAATTCTGTTACTGTGGTTCTACAATTATATGTTGGGGCATGTTTTTATAGACTGGTGGGGTATACTACAAATTACCTCAAGAAGTTCATCATCATTTCCAAACCATGCTCTGACTTTCGAATCAGAATAGGCTCGTGGTGGTGTGTATATAAGGTTTTCTGTTGTCGTATCGTCTGCCAGGAAGTGTCTTCATGAGGCAAAATTCAACACGGGTTATCTCTGCTTGTCTCAGTTATTCAGGCGCCGGAATTTTTTATTTTTTTTGCCAATGGTCGGATGACTGCCATAAATGATGGATATAGTACGCAGCCATTTCCCTCTTACCGATAGTAGTTTGAATGCTCCCTGCAATCTATCTGTCAGAAGGTAGCCTCCAATGTAGTGTTATCCTGTCATCCGGAAATCATCTTTGTGTTTTTTCTCCTGGTATCTGCTGCTTTCTGGACGTTTCTGTACTGCCTTCATTGACTATATCTAGCCTTCTTTCCCTTTTTCATTTAAGCCTGCGGTACTTCGTCGATCAGTCTATCTTTGGGGATCTACTTTCGGTCCTCGCGTTATCTATTTTTTGTCCTTCGGTATGGACTTCCCATCTGACAATTCTGCAGCATCGGCCTTGGTGCGGGCCACGTTTGAGGCTGAAAAAATCCATATCAGCCAGCCTGTGAAATCCAACTGGACCGCCACGCTGTCCGCTGATATCATCCCTTCTACACAGAAGGAGCAATCCTCCAAGGGTGGCGGTCCTGATGCACCTTCTAAACGGAATCACAGGCCGGTTAAAACGTCTCCTCCACCTCCCGCCATTAACATGGAGGGCCCCCTCCTTGACAGAATATCCAGTGTACAAAAAAGAGCTTTAGTGGGCCGCTGGCACTTTCCATCTATGGAGGATTCCCAGCATAGAACATGGATTGCTGCTAAATGGGCTCCTCTGCTCGGTTACTCCCCTACCATCGGTAGGCTTATGAATAATTGGCACTGTTTCCACTTCCTAAGCGACCTGGACTCAGAGATCATTTTTTCTAGACCCTTGGGTTCAGGACCGAAGTTTCTTGGCTCTATACAGGTGGTATATTGGATTTAATCCTCTCAGGTGTACTCCACAGAACAATTATATTTGGCTAAAGTTGCTTGGTTTGCCCCTCGAGCTGTGGAACAGAGAGTCCATGGAGAAGATAGGCAATGCTGGCTCTATACAGGTGGTATATTGGATTTAATCCTCTCAGGTGTACTCCACAAAACAATTATATTTGGCTAAAGTTGCCTGGTTTGCCCCTCGAGCTGTGGAACAAAGAGTCCATGGAGAAGATAGGCATTGCTGTGGAAAAATTCATCTATGTTGATCCCAGATGCATTGGGGCTAAAGACAAAGGCATATCGGGGTGGTTTTCCTGAATATATAGATTTAAATTGGAATATGTCTTTCATCCAACAGCGCTTGGACTTTTGGGGAGTACCATTTAGGTGCTCGGCTTGTCATAGGACTGGCCATCTCCTTCCTCAATGCCCTCGAAAACAGGTTTTTAGACACAGGTATAATCCCTCTCTGGCAAACAAAGATGGTGCTTCAATCGAAAGTGACTACATGGAGCAGCATCTCAGTGCCGACCCTTTTCAGGTTTCCAATATTCCAAATTCTCGTTTCTTCCGGCTTCATCGCTCATCCTTGGAGAAACCTTCTGGCCACCTATGCTCACGATCATTATCGATGGATCCCACCAAATGGAATATTGTTTCAGATGATGTCGGATGCAGGTCATTTTTTTCGCCCAAACTTCCTATTTGTACTGCCATAGAACCACCCTCCCCTCGAACTGATTTCTCTTTACTTCCCCCTCCGCTTGAACCTATCCCCGTTGCTACAATTCCCCTCCCCCAGCCTATTGACAAATCAACAATGGCTGGCCCATCCTCTTCCATTCAATACATTTCTTCCTCTCCCCTATCCCTTGCCGATAACCCTTCCCACTCCATTAGCCACCCTTCTCCCCCTATTCAGAATGCATCAAAAGGGAAAGCCGTATGTGAATCTTTCACCCCTTATAACTCTCCGGGGTCCTCTGACATTAATTCTTTCGACAGTGATATTGAACTATTGCTCAATCAGGCATCCTTAAACCTCAAACCTCTCACTATCCATAAACCTGGCCGCTCTCCATCCCCTGTCATCAGCCCTAATTCTGTCGGAAACATTACGGTTCGCTGCAAAGGAAAGAGGGGAAGTAGACACTTCCGCAGAAGGATGGGTAGAAAGGCTGTGCCATCCATGGATCTAAACTTGGTCGAAATTCCTGTTTCTGAAATTGCTTTGGATGATTTCCCTACTAAGGGCCTCTTAGAGCATGACGGCCATCAAAATGCCTGCAATGAATAATCTTTTGTCTTTGAACATACGGGGTCTTGGTGCAGTCCCGAAGTTTATGGCACTCAAGAACCTTTTTTTGTCTACAAATTCCAGGATGATTCTGATACAGGAAACAATGCATGATGACTCTCAAACCATTTCTTACTTCAGAAGGATGTTCCCTTCTTGGCACATCGTGGCTTCTAGCTCTATAGGATTGTTTGGCGAGTTAGCAGTTTTATGGGACCCTAAATGGATTAAGGCGGTTGCCTTTCAATGTTTTGCCGACATCCTCACTTTGGCACACTTCCGTGGCTGTTCTGAGCCGGTTCATATATTAAACTTATATGCCCCTTATAGACATCGCTTTCCTTTTTGGGAGAAATTTCTGTCATCTGAACTCCTTGACATTGAATCTCTAACTATTGGTGGTGATTTTAACTGTACATTGTGTAACGATGAGATTTGGGGCAATGGCAGGAAATCCGACCCTATTGGGCACATGATCCGCAATGCTATCATCCAGAACAATTTCATTGACATACAGCCAAGCTGCAGAGGACCCACTTGGGACAATGGGCGATCTAACAACTCCTTCATGGCCAAAAGGTTAGACAGATTTATACTTCATGGAAAATTGATTGAAAAATATGGCCCCCTGGTGATGAAAATACTCCCTTCGTACACTTCAAATCATCGCCTCATATTTATTCAATGGAATAAATTCGGCTGCAAATATGGTTACCCATTCAAGTTCAACCGAACATGGCTCTCTGATGAGCATTTCAACAAGTTTTTAAAAGAATCGTGGCAACAATGCACAGGTTCGGATCAACACCAACCACAGGATTTTATTAATCGGTTGGCAAATCTCTGCAGCAAAGTCAAAAAGTGGCAAAAAGAAAAAACTGTTCTCAACAGAAGATTGTTGAAAGACATAGGAATACCACTGCAATCTTTAACAATACTGTTTAAAAATGTATCCATATCTTCTCATATCCGGAAACAGATTTGGGACCTCGAAAAAAAGAAGCAAAAGATTCTGGCTGAAGAAGAATCCACATGGAGACTCAAGAGTCGTGTCACATGGCTACGGGAAGGAGATAAGAATACCAAGTTTTTTCACAGATATGCTAACAGGGGAAGACAAGTGAATATGATTTGGGAAATAAAGGATGAAGATGGAAAATCTTTTTTCTCCCAGGAGGATATATCTAATGAAGCTATAAAATTCTTCAAGAAGGCCTACAGTAGGGATATTGGCAGCCGCATTGAAGATATTATACGGAGCATTGATTTGTACCCTTCTATGTTTGATGAAAAACAAAACGCTGCCCTATTCTCGGAAGTCACTGAGGACGAATTACTGGAAACGATGAAATCCTTCCAGAAAGACAAATGTCCGGGGCCGGATGGATGTTCTATCGACTTCTTTATCCATTTTTTTGACCTATTTGAGGATAACATTCTGAAAATGGTCGAGGATTCTAGATTAAATGGTAATATCTGTTATCAAATCACATCTACATACATCGCCCTAATTCCTAAAAACACACATTCCACATCCTTTTCTGATTTCCGACCAATTTCGTTGTGTAATGTTCTGTATAAAACAATCTCAAAAATCATTGCTATCAGAATAAGGAATGTTTTATCTTTGTATATATGTCCCCTAAACAGCATGGTTTTCTCAGGGACAGAAACATCTTGGACGCGGTGGCCCTCACGCAAGAATCACTTCACTCTATTCAGACTAGAAAATTGGATGTTGCTATTCTAAAAATTGATCTAAAAAGGGCGTATGATAGTGTGGATTGGGGTTTTATCAGAGGTCTTCTAGCGAAGGTTGGACTTGATTACAGGTGCTCCAGATGGATCATGGCTTGCGTAGAGGAGGTAAACTATGCTGTTTTAATCAACGGAATTCCATCACATTTTTTTAAAGCCGCTAGAGGGCTTAGGCAAGGATGTTCCTTGTCTCCACTTCTTTTCATCCTGGTAATGGATTCTCTCAGCCTCCATATCAAGAGGGCAATCCAGCTAAACCTCTGCCGACCTCTTCCTATATGCAGAGGAATATCTTTATCCCGTAATTTGTTCGTAGATGATATCCTCATTACTGCAATTTTGTGCAGAGCTACCTGGACATGTTTACATGAGATATTGGTCAAATTCCAATCAGCCACAGGCATGTATATAAATGAAGGGAAATCCTCATTTCATGTTGAAGACATAAATGGGGTTCTGATTCCTTACTCAGCGTTTTAATATCAAAGCTATACCGCTTAGCGACGGGCTCAAATATCTGGGATTTAATATGAAGGCAGTCAGATATAGAGTGGTGGATTGGTCCTGGATGTTAGACTGCTTTTATAAGAAGATTTCTCAATGGGAATACATATCTTTATCAAAGGGAGGGCGCATGATTCTAACCCAAACAATCCTTGTGCAAACGATAGTCTACTAGGCGCACTTGTATTTTATCCCATCTGTTGTTATCAACAATTTGAACAGAGCGATTGCAAATTTTATCTAGGGCTGCAAGAAAGACCAATATAAATTCCACTTAACCAAACTTTCTGCGCTGGCGAGGCCGAAACACATGGGTGGATGGGGCATATTAAATCTATCACTTTTTAGGAAGGCTCTGCTTTGAAAATCTATGTAGAAAGCATTAATGGGTGACTCGCTGTGGAGCATGGCCATCCGCGCCAAATACATGGGCAACAAGGAAATGTCCTACTGGATCAAGGAAAACCATATTGGATCCACACTTGGATCTGCCATCTGGAGGGGTTTCAGAAGAATGGAACCATTTTTCAGGCCAAATTTAATATGGAAATTTCAAACTGGAGCAAAGATCATAATCGGCAGGGACGAATTTGCTGGAGGGGCTGGGAAAATATCTATATCTCCTTGTTTACTGAGATTGCTGCATAACAAGGGTATCTTTTTTTGGGCAAGTGCCATCCAAAAATGGGAACGGGCCATTCCCATTTGGAAATCAGCAAATGATTTGCAGCTCAGAGGGGAGATGGCAGCTCAATGGAATTCCACAATGTCACTGTTGGATGACTGCGGTTTTTTTCGCTCAGCGGAAAATGATTATCTCATGTGGAAATGTCTTGGGGGCTCCCCGTCAATTCTGGTCAAACATATATATTTGCAGCTCCTTATCTCTGACGACGCCAATGATGGTGAACCTTTTCCCTATGATGGTGAACCTTTTCCCTATCCTTTCTGGAAATCGGGATGCCCTACTAAGACCATTATTTTCGCATGGCTGGTGTACCATAATAGAAATCTTACTTGGGAGAATTTACAAAAGCGGAACTGGCACGGGCCTGCCATATGCCCCCTCTACTGGAATGATTCTGAAAACAACATGCATCTTTTCTTCTCTTGCAGTCAGGTACAACTGATCTGGCAGAATCTTGCTTGCCACTACGGTTTCACGCTACGCGCCTTCCCATCCATTGCAGAAGCATTCAAGTGCTGGTGCTCCATGAAAAAAGAATAGCGGGCTATCCCAATATTGGCCATCTGGGCCATCTGGAAGTGGAGAAATGGCAGGATCTTCGACTCAGAAAAGGAAACTAATATTTCTGTTGCTGCATCCATTATTTCATTATACAACGCCCTTGAATTAGCTGGAATGCATAGGAACAGGAAAGAAAGAGGTCAGAAGGCTACAGCGAACAGGGAAGGTTCTGCAATGAGACCCACAGCATCGATGACCACAAATTCTCCATGCGCATGCTTCGATGGAGCTGCCCAACGTGGAATATGTTCATGTGGCGTATATATTAAAATCGCAGGGGACCAGGCCATTGAAATTTATTGGAATGCTGGTCCGGGGTTTAATAATAGAGCCGCGGCGGTGGCATTAGCAGGGCTCCTATCTTTCTGCAACTTTCTTGACATTCCGTTTTTGCAAATCTATGGGGACTCGAGGATAATAATTGATCATGTTTTATCAAAACATAACATATAAAATATACATCTTGCAGGATGGCTGGATAGTATTGCAGCTATATGGAAATACAAGAAGGCCTATAAGATCTCACACATTGACAGGAGCAGAAACAAAAAAGCAGATGCATTATCCAAACAGGGCTTAACTTCTCCCAAAGGCGTTTGGCGGATGCGGATCAAAATGGACAACAACTACTTCCAACTACAGGACTTTTGTTTTCCGGGTATATGATCCTTTAACTATGGAAAATTTCTGGTATGTTTTCCAACTCATGCTCATAACTATGGCTATCTCAAAAGCAAAGGTATGCATAACAGCCTTGCTGCCCTGATAAATCCTTTTGCTTCCCTACATCGGTAGAACATAATATCTAAATCTCCTCGAAACTTAGTGTGGTATATATAGGACTGCTAAACAAATGTTTCTTTTTGCTGTCTAGATGGAGCATCATCTCATGGAATTACTATCAGCTTTTTGTATTGTCTATACCAGAAAATAATAGAAACATACAGCTTTTTTTTCATGCTGAAAAGAAAGATATATTATTTGCATACTCTTGAATGTCCAATCTTCTGTAGAATATGTAAATCACTGTCATCAAATGGCACTCGAGACATGAGAGGTAAAATGACCCATATCAACGATGATGCATAACACATCCTTTGTCGTGAAACTATAACGACTGCAAAGGAAAATGCCTCTGAAATGAACTAAATCGCAGAGTTTATCTCTTATTGGTTTGTTAACTTCATTATTTTACTAGTCCTTTCCAAAGTCCGCATTATAGTGTGAACTTGACTCCAGTTTCTTTGCTTCATTCAATTTTCGAACAGCCTGAAATTATAAAGATGAATAACAAACAGATTAAAGGGCAAAAAATGACAACTTTCTGAAGCAAAAGCAAATTTAATTCTTGGGAATGTTGAAAAAAGAAGGCAAAACAAATCACCTTCATAAAATCCTCATGAATTACATAATCACGCTCTGCTCGGATGGCTGACATGCCAGCTTCTGTGCAAACATTTCGAAGGTCCGCTCCATTGAATCCCTGTACATATTACAAAAAGCATTATCAATGCAGGAAACATTGTAACATAGAGAAGCTTCTGTAGATGAAAATTTCAGATAAAAACTATGAAACAAATAGAGGAACACCTCAGCCAGCTTTACTACAGCTTCATAATCTATATCTCCATGTTTTGCTATTCGTGCAGCATGTATTTTCAAAACTTCCATTCTTGCTTGTTCATTTGGTAACGGAATTTCAATCTTCCGATCCAAACGACCTGGTCGAAGCAAGGCAGGGTCCAGAACATCTGGTCGATTGGTGGCCATGATCATTTTTACCTAAACCAAAATATATTAATAATCCACAGTTTCCAGATAGAATGAAAAACGAACATAACGAAACTGAAACAATCTTAAATCACATATATCGTATATGACAATGCATTGTGAACTAGTAAATTTCAATAAAAGCACGCCTTGGAATATGATATACTTTTCCCAATTGATCAAACCCGTCCAGCTGATTGAGTAACTCCATTAGAGTCCTCTGAATCTCTCTGTCAGCACTTGTTCCTTCACTGAAACGGCGTCCACCAATTGCATCAATTTCATCCATAAAAATAATGCATGGCTGCAATTGAAAACCACAATAACCGTAAAAATTATATCTATCGTCAATTAAAAACACTGCATAGTATGAAAAAAATCAACAGCGGACTTGGATTACAAGAGACAGAAATTTGGAAGAAAAATCCGCATAATCCCTAATTTTGAAAGCATGCAAACAACAAATTTCACACCATTAGCGACTTGTTTTGACATACAGATATTATAATTACTGAGATGATAATACACCAAAGGCTGCTGTTGGCAACATGGAGTGAGTGAACTGAAGAAAAGAAATCACCAGCTTTGGAGAAAGAGGCACTAACTTTGAATTACATTAACATGCATCGAGAAGTTATGCACTCTTGTACATACACCTAGACATATATAAATCATGGTATTATTTTCCTCATAGTTACATTTAAACAAGCAAAAATACATACTTGGTGATCTCGTGCATATCCAAACATTTCCCTTATCAACCTAGCACTTTCACCAATATATTTATCTATTATGGCACTCGAAACGACCTGAAAAATAGCATACCATATCATAAAGAAGTGACTTCATAAATGAGGGAAAACACTTCATAAATGAAGCAAAAGCTGCAATTGCCCACAATAAGAAAGCTGCAAGGACTTAAGATTGTAAAATGGACAATAAGTGAGATCACGTAATACCTTTAAGAAATTGGCTTCAATGTTGCTGGCAATAGCTCTTGCCAACAGTGTCTTACCTGTACCAGGAGGGCCATATAGTAGAACCCCCTGAAAATGGAAGCATGCAGTTCAAGCTTTTATATAAAAAAAAAGAGCATAAGAAAGAGCATGCAGATCATCTTTATAAACAGAAAGCCGCCTGCTAAAAATATAGGCTCTGCAAAGTTTTACCTTGGGAGGCTTGATTCCAACTCTAATAAAAAGTTCAGGGTTCATCAGAGGAAGTTCAATAGACTCTCTAAGTTCCCTTATTTGATCCGCCAATCCTCCCACGGCAGAGTAACTCACATTGCCAGGGTCTTCATGAAGCATATTATATACAACAGGATCCACCTACAATCAACATTTGCCAAATACAAAAATAAATAAAAACAGTTTATGTACAGAAATAGACAGACCAGTTACAGGAACCTTGTGATTAAAATATTAAAGATCAATTACCTCACGAGGCAGAGCACGCATTATTGTAAGCGTTGTCATATCTAGAACAACTCGTGTGCCTGCAGTGAGTTTCTCTTTATCCACCTTGTTCCGGCAGCCAACAACATATCTAGGGCCACTGCTAGCTTTGACAATCACTGTGCAAGTAAGACAGACTTAGTCTCCAACAAACATCATATCACTTGCTGGGATCATATCTTGGCTAAAAACAACACCTCTAGCCATGCCTTAAAAAAGCTTACCTCTATAACCCTGCCATAGAAAGGCTTACCGTTGACTCCCAAATGATTTAAATTCAACTTTATAAAGATAAAAGCAGTGAACTTTGTTAAAAAACAATCAAACCAATCATATATTCACAAACTGAGCAGCTCTCAGGTGAGGGTTACACCTGGAAACTGCCTCTGGCAAAACGCTCTACTAGTTCTTCATTACACACATGAATATGTATAGCTTACAATCAAATAGGGAAGTTAGAACAACCTCCAAAGGAATAGGAACCAAACCCTAATCTAAGGTATACGCTCAACTAATGAATTGACTCCCTCTTAAAATACATTTCTCCATTATCTTCAACACTCCCCTTTAATGGAGAAAGGGTTCACTAGTACTCCTAACATTTCCCTAAATAATTCAAATTTGATTCTTCCAAGAGGCTTAGTAAAAATATCTGCAGCATTATCACAAGTATTACAATATTCAATATGGATGAATATGAAACTGTGTATCAAAATGCTTTGTGTTTTTATGAAACAATGGATTATTTGCAAGTTTGATGGAGCTTTGGTTGTCACATCTGATAGTTGTTGCATCTTTTTGTTCTTCTCCAGCATCACAGAGAAGTCTCCTCAACCAAACTGCTTCACATGTTAGTGCACACATTGCCTGATACTCAACTTCTGCTAAAGACAAGGATATTGTGTCACTGCTTTTTGCTGCTCCAAGCAATGACCCCAGACCCAATGTTGAATGCATATCCTGTTATGGATCGTCTGTCATCTACATTTCCAGCCCAATCGGAGTTTGAAAAACCTGTCAATTTAACATTAAAAGAATCAATATATTAATGCCAAAGTCTAAGGTTCCTTGAAGATACCTTAGGACGCCTTTTGCTACAACCCAATGACTCTCAAGAGGCTTTGACATGAATTGGCTCAATACACTAACTACATAAGCCAAATCTGGCCTAGTTGTAGTCAAGTAGATTAGACCCCCAACCAGCTGTCTATACAATGTCGCATCTACCTCCTTAGAACCATCATCACTTTTTTAGTAAACTCCTAACATGCTTACCCTACGATAGAAAAGTCTGGCCAGAATCCCTCCAAACTTCAAGACCCAAACAATAGTGTAGCTCTCCAAGGTCTTTCATCTCAAAACCCTATGACATCTGCTCTTTGATTTCTTTGATGAGTTCATCAGCATTTCCTGTAATGATAAGATCATCTACATATAAAGAAATCAAAACAATTTGCCCCTCTTTATCAAACACGTATACAGATTAGGGTCATTCTTGCTTCTTTTATAACTATGTTGTAGGAAAAATGAATCAATTTTATCATACCACGACCTGTGTACCTGCTTTAGTGCATACAATGCTTTCTTCAATCTACAAACTAAATGTTCTTCCCCTTGTTTAACAAACCCTTCAAGTTGCACTAAATACACTTCTTTTAATTCTCCGTTTAAAAATGCAGATTTCACATCTAGCTAGTGCATCATCCAATGATGTTTGGTAGCTAAAGCAATTAACATTCTAATTGTGTTTAATCTAGCTATAGGGGCGAAGGTTTCCTCATAGTCTATACCTTTTTTCTGCGAGTACCCTTTTGCAACTAGCCTAGCTTTATATTTGTCTATACTCCCATCCGCTTTAAATTTAGGCTTGTATAACCATTTGCAACCTACGGGTTGTTTGCCTTCAGGTAATTCAACTAGATCCGAGGTTTTGTTTTTAAGTATTGACTCATATTCCTCTTCCATGGTAGCCCTCCATTCATCATATTGACTAGTTTCTTTATAGTTTGAGGATTCAACAATATTTAACATACTAGTTATAAGAACATGACCCCTATATCTTGCTGGCAATTGAATTTCCCTACCTGAGCTCCTGAGTGGTGGACTGGCCTCAAATCGGTTTTAATCATTCCTTGGTGGACTTGTCTTGGCAACTGCATCTGTATTATCCACTTCTTCATTTTTCTGTTGTTGTTGCTGTTGCTGCTGCTCATAATTTTCCCTCGTTTCATCACTTCCTTCTTCCATCAACAAAGGCACATGCCATTCTTCATTGCTACTATCATGGCTTCCATCAATAACCTGCTCATGGAATACTACATCTCTACTTGCAAACACTTTATGAGTAGAGGGATTAAACAATTTGTAAGCTTTAAACTCTGTACAATACCCAACAAAGATAAATTTAATGGCCTTTGAATCCAGTTTCTTCCTATCCTCCTTTGGAACATGAGCAAAAGCTTTGGAACGAAAAACTCTTAAATGATTAACTGAAGACTTAAAACCTAGTAAAGCTTTGAATGGAGTTTTAAAATCAAGACTTTTTGTTGGACTACTCTTCTTCAAATATACTGCAATATTTATTGCTTCTGCCCAAAAACCATTAGAAAGATTCTTACCTTTTAACATGCTTCGAGCACACTCCACAAGGGTTCTGTTTTTCCTCTCCACAACCCCATTCTATTGAGGAGTGTGAGGCACTGTGAATTGTTGTAGTATCCCATGGTCTTTGCAACATTTGATGAAACCAACCTTCTTGTATTCTCCCCCTTGGTCCGAGTGGAGAATTTGATGAATTTTCATGTTTGCTTCTCAATCATGCTTCTGAACTCTTTAAAGTATTCAAAAGTATGACTCTTTTTTCCGAGAAAATATACACAAGTAAATCTCGTACAGTCATCAACAAATAGTAAGAAATAATAAGCACCTCCCAATGACCTCGTCTGCATTGACCCACACAAATCAGTGTGCACAAGCTCCAGTATATCTCTCTTCTTTCAATCTACATTTACAGGAAACTCATCCCTATGCATCTTCCCAAGAGCGCATGTTTCACAATCAACATGAACATTCTTTAAAGCAGGAAGACCATTAACCATACCTCGTTTCTGAAGTAGTAGCATGTCATTGAAATTGAGATCACCGAGTCTTTGATGCCATAAGTCTTCTGCAGTCATAACTAATGAGGTTAAGTCTTGGTGAGGTGCACTTCTCACATTCAGTTTGTATAGTCCTCCCACTCGAACACCTGATGCAATTGGCTTCATACGATCCAGTAGATCTTTAATCACACAGTAAGATTTAAAAAATTATACCTTAAGATTATGATTTGTTATCATAGAAAAAGAGATCAGATTCTTCTTGATTCCAAGTACATACATTACATTTTGAATATGTCTAATATTTCCATTAGGCAAAATGACAAGAACATCACCATACCCTTTGATTTGGTACCCTCTATCATCACCAAGATAGATGTTTGCTCCACTGTTGTTCTCTTTGAAATTTTCTAACCAATGCATGTTACCTATCATGTGGGTGGACGCTCCTGAGTCCACAAACCAAGTTTTTGCTTCATCATTCTCAGCAGAAAATGTAAAATCAGATACGAACAGTCTGTGATTCTAATTCTGATCTTCATCAACAAAATGACCTGCATGCTTCTTGTGTCTCTGTCGACCTTTATCAAACCTCTTCTTCTGGCAATATCTAGCTATATGACCAACTCTACCACAATAAAAACATTTGGTTGTTGAATCACCTATATTTGAAGACATACCTTAAGATGGACACAAATTTCTTTGTGGCGTACCTCCGCTCTTGTGTCTTGCATTTGCCTTCCCTCTAAAGGGCTTCTTCTTTGCTATTAAAGCAAGATCTGAACTCTGGGGTTTGAGAGTCATCCGCCTTTCCTCCTCTCGCATTAGGATCCCTGTTAGTTCTTCAAACTTGGGGGCTTTCTCTCTTGCATTCAAGCAAGTGATAAACATTTGATAGTCATCAGTCATACCATTCATGGTAATCGTGACCAAATCAGTGTCTAACATTGTTTCTCCAATGTCGCCTAGCTTATTCTTGAACTCCTTGATACGAAAGATGAACATTGCTACTGATTCATTCTCCTCTATTTTAATGGAGAGAATCTTGCTCTTTAGAAACAACAGGCGATTTTTGTTCTTGATCTCATACAAGTCCTTGAGTGTTGTCCAGATGTCTGTTGCAAATTTACATTCTTGGATATGAGGAATAATGCAATCTTTCACAGACAGTTTAAGCAACACTTTTTCTTTGGTCTCCCTCTTTTCCCAGTCCTGGATTGTTGTTGTTGTTCCGCTTGAAGCTATGGTCGGCTTCAATCATCACCACTTGCAATCGCCCATGTGTTTTGTCCCTCGAGCAGGGTCTGCAACTTAAATTTCCAATTAGAATAATTGGGTCCGTCGAGCTTATTTCTCTCGTTCAGGTATGCGGCATGCCTCTACCATCTGGTTATTCATCCTGACAGGTCTACCTCAAAGAAAAAATTCCAACCTCCAGCAACTGAAAAAAAAATTGATCTATCTCCAGATCCAGAGAAGGGATCTCTCTCAAAAAAAAATATGGGTGCCCTCTTTTGAATTAATTACATGGGTGTACAGAAAAAACAAACCCTCTCGTTTTTGTTTAAGGATGAGTCAACCTGTGGTAACTTCTATAGTTACACAAAAAATTCCTCCATTTCACGGCCTCTCAAAAGTTTTATATATATATATATGGTAGCATTTAAGAATTGTTAAAAAAAAATTGTTTGACTTATAATCATTCATAATCATTCCACTGTTTAACCATTTAGTTGTTTGCTCAGGTAGGCAAATGCTTGGCGAACTATTTGGCATATATTTTTTAGAGAAATAAACTTATGCATACAAAAGCTTCAGATGAAAAACTCCAGACCTTTTTGCATGCGAAATAGAAGGCCACTCGTTCGCTATGTCTGGGTTGCGCCACCAAGATACCACCTTTCTTCCACAAGACTCTGCGCCAGATTTGCTCTAGCGACGCCACACCAGGATCCAAGTTGCTTGAACTCGAGACCAATGTTTTAAAACTCCGACTCCGACTCGGCCGAGGGTCGACTCCGACTCCGACTCCGACTCGGTATCGACTCGGCCAGCTCGATTTCAATGACTCGGTCGTTGTAAAAAATACATTAAATATTTAATTTTTATAAAAACACATAATTTTAAAGATTTTCATTCATGTTTCCAAAAACACAGCATTAGAATATAGATAGAAGACAACATATGATCAAAGTAGGCTCATGAATATATCCATTATATCAAAATGGCACCCAGTGCACTGTCCAATACATACACGATGTTGATATAGAGATCAAAACAAAAACACATAACCAAGGAGGCTATAAATGGCCTCTACAACAAAAGTCTGTGACCAGTACTACTGGCAATTGCTAGAGTTGCCAACATCATCTGGCTCAATGTTACTTGGGAGCGGGAGCAAAAGTGGGGAGCGAGAGCGAAAACAGGAGTGGGAGCAACATTTTTAGAAGCTCCTGGTTTGGGAGCGAATCCCGGAGGAGTTCGACAACCAATGTCACTAACATCAAGGTACATAAAGGGATTGGTGCTCTTGATTAAATACAAGTTCCATACCCTAATACATGACAAAATTCAATGGAAACATTACAATCCTCCAATCCTGAAATCTGATAAGTCTGCTGGATTTTGAATGAAATCTAAAAATTCTACTTTCTCCATATGAAATCCAATGAGGCCGGAACCACTCTCAAACATCCTGAGTCATTTCATGGTAATGTTAAAAATTTAAGTAAAAGGATGAAAATGAAGATTAAGGAGAATGTCAATTTTACTTTAAGAATTTAACATTACCATGAAATTTGAATAGCATATCAATACTAGGAGAGGGGAATGGACCCCAAATAGCACTTCACCAATTTAGAAAACACCTTGGAGTCCCCAGCAATCAGCTAAATGTTAAAAAGTTAAAAAAGAATTAGAAAAATCCCTATTTTTTTGGGTGACTCGCAGGATTTAATGACACGGTCGAGTAGATGTGGAAACGGCCGAGTTGGCCGAGTCAACCATGACTCGGACGAGTCATTGAATGTCTCAGCCGAGTCATGGCTGACTCAGCCTCCCGAACCGTTTCCTCCACCGAGTCATATTTCTGGGCAATGAAACGGATCAACTCAGCCGTTTCCGTTCGAATCGGCCGAATTTTAAAACTATGCTCGAGACACATGAAACTTTGAACAAAGTCATCAAACTCCTTTGAGTCACGTTCAAACTGATCAAATGGGCCCTATCAACCACTCGATCAGCGCAAAAAACGAACTGAGCAGCTCCACGATCCGGCAGCCTTCACATCAATGGTTGTGCCGATCTCTGTTATCACGATTGTAGATCTGCCTCTCCCACTGGTAGACACGCCAAAGCTCGGATCTCCGATGAAGGGACAGTAGCTTCACAACAATGGCTATTGTTGCCAACAACTCCGATGATTATTATTCGCACCCAAAAGACACCGATTTTGTGCAACTGGTTCGATTCAACCACACAGGGCCATCAACCAGCCACGACGGGCAAGATCCTCTACTAGGTGACCGGTCCTGCAACTCCTTTGCGTGCGAGCTCCTCCAGCATCATGGGATGTTGTTCTCCACGACCACGCACAATCCTTCTTCACACGACCTCGACAATCTCCTTGTTCGCTCGTTGTTCGGTGGATCTCGATCACAACGACAGGCTGCAGACCACACTCTTCTCGCAACTCCTCTCCATGCAAGCAGCCACCAGGGGCCTCTCTTCTGCCACCTAGACACTCACTCAACTATCAGATGCACATTGGATTTGATTCACCAGCCTTGTAGCTCTGATACCATGTTAAGAAACAATCAAACCAATCATATATTCACAAACTTGGCAGCTCTCAAGTGAGGGCTTCACCTGGACGCTGCCTCTGGCAAAACGCTCTACGAGTTCTTCATTACACACATGAATATATATAGCTTACAATCAAATAGGGAAGTTAGAACAACCTCCAAAGGAATAGGAACCAAATTCTAATCTAAGGCATACGCTCAACTAATGAATTGAGCATATATAAAGCTTACAATCAAATAGGGAAGTTAGAACAACCTCCAAAGGAATAGGAACCAAGTCCTAATCTAAGGCATACACTCAACTAATGAACTGACTCCCTCCTAAAATACATTTCTCCATTATCTTCAACAAACTTGTGACAGCTTATAGAAAGACAAAATAGAATGAGAAAGTGTTATATATATATCCTCTTTCACACATGCACACACACAATGCACGCAATAAGTGATACCCACTTGCATGTCAAATAAATAAATATGGTGAAGAACATTATATATATATATATATATATATATATAAGCATGCAACAAATGATACCTACTTGCATGTCAAATAAATAAATATGACGAAGAACACACAAACACACATATATGGCTCAGTGGTTTGGAGAGACATCATTATCCTTCCCATCCGGGTTCAATTCCTGCATGTGACATGTGAGCTCATAAATGAGTACTATCCTTTGTAATGGCTTCGAGCCTTCCTGTCTAGAGAGTCCCTTGAGGACCGAAACACATATAAAGCACACAACAAAATATATATTATAATATATATTATAAAGCACACAACAAGTGATACCTACTTGATATATATATATATATATAATATATATATATATAAAGCACACAACATTAATGCCTACTGCATGTCAAATAAATATGCACGAAAAAACAAATGCATTGTCAAAACTGACCAGCATTTTCAATGAGTAGCAAACATGGCTGTTCCCTGTGAAAAAAATTATATAGCTAGTAAATTAGTAATTCATTTCTTGATTATTGTCACTTCAAGATATGTCCATAAAATAAGAGCATTTTGAATAATCTGGAAGCAACAAAACTCATGAACGATGTCAAGCTCTACCATCTACAAATCTGCACCATATTACAGGAAAGATGTACAATCTCAGCACAGACATATCAATCCTCCGTCTTAGACAGTTTTTCTCTCAAAGCTGAAAAATGAAACAATAAAGGTCAAAGCTGAAAAACCACTGGGAAAACTAAAAAGATGCATTATCATCCCAATAAAAGTTCTAGGTAGATGGTATAATAGTTCAAAAAGGCAGAAACATGCTACTGGATCTGTGTGCAGAATCAAATTGCCCAAGTTTTGTGGCTAAACCCTTCCGTTGGCCTCTCAAGTGAATTCAAAGCGTGTAAGCAAAGAATAGAGATTACACTCTGACTTAAGTCAATTGAAGAATAGAGAACAAGATTTAAACCCCAGACCACGTATTTCAAAAAATACTGCTTCTGCCAAGTGAACTAAAACATGATTATATATAAAGCATGATAGGAGAAAGGATGCTATATTTTAGTTATGGCTTAAGTGGTGCATTACAACATGTGCAGATTTGGGTGTTACATGTGATAGGAAAAATGATGCTATTTTTTAGTTGATGGTTACTCAGGATAAGTGATGCATTACAACATGTGCAGACTTGGGTGTGCAGACAAAAATGCTTCAGAGTCCCATGTAGCTTCTTCTCGGAGGCCCTTCCACTTGAGAATTGGAGAAATGGAAGACATCGTGAAGTCTCCCCATGTTGGGAATGTCAAGTGCATAGGCAACCTCCCAGAGTTTTGCCTGCACTCCACATAGGCCATAGAACCTAGGCTGAAGTTTGAACCTTATTCTTACCACGTTGCCAAAGAGTTGTCTACTTGTATGGCCATATGCAAAGTTACAAACAAAGGCCATATCTCCAACTGTGAACTGTCTTTTAAAGCAGTGTTGATTGGCATGTCACTTAATGTGGTTTGCTACAATGGACAAGTTACTCTTGAGGATGCTAAAGATGTTCTGCATTTGCTGTATAGCATAAGCTGCAACAGGAATCCTGGCATTTTAAATCACCCAGTCCTTTGATGTGGGAGTTCATAGCCATATAATGCTTTCAAGGGGGTTACTTTGGTAGAAGAGAGGTAGGTAGCATCATTACCCTGCAAAACGCAATCACCTTATCCATTTACCTTGATTTTACCCTGTATATAATCAAAGATATCCCTCTCATCACTTTTAACCACCTTTGTTTTACTATCCGTTTCAGGGCGATATATCAACCTTGCTAATTTGAAAAGTTCTTGCCATAAGTGATTGAAGAAATCAGTATCTCTATCACTAATGATGCAGTGGGGGAGTCCTTGGCACTTATAGCCATGCTTAAAGAATAAATCAGCAACCCAAAATTTGTGAACTTAGTAGTCAAGAAAATGAGATGAGCATACTTGATTAAATAATCCATTCCAAAAAGATCACATCCTTAACATTAGAGTGCAATGTTATGAATAAAATATATAGGAAATAATATAAATGACAATAATCATAAATAATTATTAGTTAATTAGTAATTAGGTTGAAGAGGCATGTCTAAGTGAAACATGACTCTCCATGAAGAGACACCTGCTTGGTATATAGGCAAGCCTCTCAATTTCATTGTATCATCATTCTTATTCATACATTTAATATAATATTTGTATCCTTATGGATATCTTTATATTCCAAGTCTTCTGGAGTAATTAATCTGTAGAAGGAACTTGTTACTAGAGACGTCTTCTTCCATAACTTGGATTAGTAGATCCAACCCACATTGGGTATACAAGTGCCCAAACTTTTTCTTGGGTGCACAGTGTTCTAATAAAAATAGAACTGCTTCTGCAACAATGGACACTAAATTGTAAAAGGATCTAGTATGTAGAATGTGAGGCGCTCCTATATCCACCTTTAGGCAAATTATGCAATTTTATGTTGCACAAATATAGAGGAGTGTTTTTATTATTTTCGAGCTAACATACCACCCACTTTGGAATTTTCATGATCGAAAAATGCTTACTCTTTCCAATTTTTCTAGTAGTTATTAAGCATTAGCCTTTATTATTTGTGTTTTCAGCTTTGAAGGCAAAGTGTAATAATGTAATTCCCCAGTTCAATATTGTATATGTATATCATGAATGCCATGTAATATGTAAGATTGTACATTGAATGATAAAGATTAAAATACATCACAGGATGCAAAAGAGGAAGACAAAAGAATGGGGCTACAACTCTACAAGAGGGGCAAGACAAGGGGGTTTAAGTAGGCTAAGGGGAAAGAACCTTAGTAAGTACCTTAACCCAAAGTCCTTGAAACATTAATTACATCCCTTGATTCTTAGTTGATCTCTGTTTTATTAAGCCTCGCGGGTTAGCGCATGAAGAAGGTACATGGGTTTCCGTAAGGATATGTGACCCCTTGTTAATTTTAGTTAACAATGGTATGTTCTATGCTTAGCACAAATTAATTCAGTGTTCCTTAACAGCCCAATAACAATTTCGAATTTCCAACAGCAATCACAATAATCACATTGACAGTAAAAGCAGATAGAACATGAAACAAAATGCAGAAGACAAGCCAAGACGAGGACACCAGATTTGGCGGATGCCAGGGAAAAACCCTAATGTGGGGAAAACCCTTTGATCAAATCTTCTTATTATTATATCAAATGTTCAACATAAAGAAATTACAAAAGTCAGATTGACTTGCCCAATTCAAAGTCAAAACAACCCTGTAAATTTTTGCAATCAACTGCAGTGAAACTTCAGCCCTAACCAGAAAAGTCAATTCTAGTCAAAGCAACAATAGAATGTCCTCAAAACAGCGCGGTCTTCCCTGTCAAACTCGGCCTGATCAGGAGGTCAAACTCAGCCCAAAACAATGACAGTCAACAGTCAAAATTGGTCAAACTGTTGTCTGAAATCTGCAGTCAACCAACAATTTTGGTCTGCAGTCAAAGTGCTCAACATGCCTTGATTTTCGTGCCAAAAGATGCGGCCTGCTTAGACAAATAACCCCAAAAAATTGAAGTCAAATGATGCCTAGAAGGTCACAGTCAAAGTTGGTCAACACTGGTCAAACTACAAAATTTCTGTGATTTTCGGCCCTGCAATTCTGTCCTGAAATTTCGTCTTCCTTGTGCCACAAGTGGGAGAGAGAGAATGCCCCATGATGTACGAACCAATGAGGGAAGGAGAGAGAATGTGTAAGAGATGAAGATGCCAAATGAGGTGGGAGGACACTTGTATTTATACAAGTCAATGAGGGTGAGGAGTCATGTCTATTGGGCTTCATGAGCCTGCATGATGATGTGGCCGACCAGAACAAATTTTACATGAGTGGGCATAAATTCAAATCATATTTCTACATGTCCAAATGAGATGATCGTTATATCAATCTTGGTCCTCTCGAAAAGAGGAATCTAATGCAATCATCATCTCCATCAAGAGAGCTATCCCAAAAAGGAATCTTGTTAAATTTTGGTATGTTCTATGCTAGAGCAATTTATTTAAATTTTCCCAGTTATCTTTTCCAAATTAGCAATCACATCAGCATTAAAGTAAACTGCAAATAGAACATAAATATAAATCGCAAAAGACAAGCCAAGACAAGAGGACACAAGATGTGGCGCCAGCCAGGTACAAACCCCACAATGTGGGGAAACCCTTAATCAATTCTTCTTTTATGTTCTTCAAAGTTCAGCAAAGAAAGAGAGAGAGATAGTACATTTACAATAGAAGTCAACACTTTGACTTATCTAGATAAGAGCATAAATCATCTCTAAGAAGATGATACATGAGATCAGTTGAAGACATGTTGCTTAAACTAATTCTCCAAGGTGACTCCTTCACCTATCGTTGTGCTGCATTTCATCATCATGTTGTACCTCACTGCGTTGCACCATGCTGCACCCATCATCACTATGTTGCATCTCATCATGCTTCATTAATCATGATTGTACCCATCACTGTACTGCATTATGTGACTTTTTCAACAGTTCCAGCTTTTCTGGCTTTTCCGGCTTTTCCATCTTTTCCGGCATTTCCAGCAGTTCCGGCTTTTCCGGCTTTTTCAGCAGTTCCGGCTTTTCCGGCATTTCCGGCAGTTCTGACTTTTCCGACTTTTCCGACAGTTCCAGCTTTTCCCACTTTTTCGGCTTTTTGAGCAACGTAGAGTTTATTCTCCCATGACAGCATTTAGATCTAGGGCATGTTATCTAGGGCAACATATACCCTAGAGCACTCCCTCTAGCTCTCATTTTCATCAAACCCAAAACAAGATGAAGTGAGATCACAAGAGTGAGTGTGTGTGAGACAAATGACTTCAAGTCCTCTTCTATTTATACTAAAACGTAGAGGTTGAATAGACATGACTGTTGGGCTTATGAGCCTACATAAGTTGCTGGCCAACTTGACAATTTGTCCATAATCAAAATAAATTCATATCTTCATAAATACTTATCGGAATCGGATGATCTTTAGATCAATCCTACACCTCTTGTTGAGAGGGATCCAATAAAAATTTCAACTGCCATTAATAAGATGACCCACATGGAGTTTGGCCCTAGTTGCCAATTTTAAAACTCCCTCTCAACTAGGGAGAACTCCATCCGCTGATCCATATGTCCGGTTGTACTATCTCTGCTATCAATGCCCTACACTGCTTTGCCCAGCTCTACTGGATCTGCTCTGCTCTGCTCAGCTCTACTGGCTCTGTTCTACTTTGTTCAGCTCTGTTGGCTCTGCTTTGCTGGCTCCGTTGGCTCTACTCTGCTCTGCTTAGCTCTGCTCAACTTAGCTCTGCTAAACTATGAAGAAGAAGAATTGATCGAGAATGTCTCATACCATTCTCCATTGACCCAAAGTCAGTCTCAGAGTGCGTACCACTGGTCCCAGACCAATCTCAACTGACCCAAAGTCAGCATCATAGTGGGTACCACTCCTACCACTGGTCCCAGACCAATCCTCCACTGCTCGAAGTCCGTCTCAGAGTATGTACCATTGGTCGACCCGAAGTTAGCATCATAGTAGGTACAACTCCTACCACTGGTCCCAGACCCGTTCTCCACTGACCCGAAGTCAATCTCAGAGTATGTACCACTGGTCCCAGACCAGTCTCAACTGACCCAAAGTCAGCGTCATAGTAGGTACAACTCCTACTACTGGTCTGAAAGCAGTCCATTGCTCCCAGATCAATGAAGGTCACCCTAGCATAGGGAGTACGGTAAATACAACGATGCGTCCATTGGTACTACTATGGTCCCTATCCTCATTTCCCTACTCATTGATCAGATGAGAGGTACTTCCCATGAGTCCCAGACAGCATGGGTAGGATGCCTCGATAGGAGAACTTAATCAATCCTGTCCTCATAGGAGAACTAATCATCCTGCTACACAATCGCCATGGAGAACACATCATCTAGGCCTCACAGGAGAGCTAATCATCCTGCTACACAATCGTCATGGAGAACACATCATCCAGACCTCACAAGAGAACTAATCATCCTGCTACACAAGAGAGCGAATCATCCTGTCCCACAAGAGAGCGAATCATCTTGTCCCACAAGAGAGCAAATCATCTTGTTCACAGGAGAGTGAATCATCCTATCCACAGAAGAGTGAATCATCTTGTCCCACAAGAGAGCGAATCATCTTGTCCCGGTGTGCACCACCAGGGGAGGGTGAGTCACCCTGTGGTCGTATGTTGCTCCAGTAAGAACTGCAAGCCCCCAGAGCTCCCAGAGCTCAATGTATGCAACATGTAGGACCCTTGTACAAGGGTCTCTTGACGACTCTAAGTCATTCGGGAAAATCACAGATTTGATCTTTCGCTCGGGGCTTAGACAAAGTGTAGCGACCTGTACATCATTTCATAGCGATGGAGCTTCCTTGCTCATAGACTTATCATATCCCAGATAAGGTAGTATCTGATGTCTATCTGTTGGACCAATCGTCGAATACGGGATTCCTCAATAATCGAATCCCACCTCTGGTTCTTACAGAGAATCACAGTGGTATTCATCATGTGTACAAACAACTCACTAAAGAGCTTCCCCAACCAGGTAGCTTCATACGAGATCATACTCATAGTTATGTATCCGATCTCGGTAGTGCTTATAACAACCGACTTCTGCTTCCTTCTCATCCATGATATCGAAGCAGAATCCAAAGAGACCCAGCACTGAGAAGTGCTCTAGTGTTCCTCCACACTGCCTGCCCAGTCAGCGTTTGAATAATCATGCAGTTTCATATTTCCAGCAATGTATCTCAATTCATGAGAGATTGTGCCCTGAAGATATCTTAGAAGATTCTTGGCACCAATCCAGTGAGGCTCAACCAAATATGACCTCACCATGCTAACTGCAAAACATATGTCTGGACGGAAGTTCACCAAGAACATCAACGCAAATGAGTTTATGAGACTCAGAGGCATTTCCTAAATCTGGTCCGACATCACTATCGTATAACTTCTAAAAGTGAAGATCCTCGAGGTAGTCACAGGCTTGCAGTTTATCATTTCACATTTGGAATCCAACTCCCTCTTACTTCTGCAAGTGAGAGGGTCTGCATAGGTCGCCCTCATAAGGTGCTGGTATGAGAGCTCTATCATCCACAACCTTCGGATGGTTTGGATCTGTTTCACTCCTAGTGAACCTCAGCTTTATCAGACTACTATCAATCCTCTCATACTACGCCCGGGATGTTTTGCTTCAAGCCATAGAGGGCTTTCTTCCACCTGCGTATGAGAGATTCCTCATTGTCAATCTCAAACTCCTCGGGTTGTTCCAAACCTGTGGACCTGCTACATGAGGGGAATGGTCCCCTTGTAAGATTTTCCTTCGGTACATCTCAGACATGTACTATCATGCTCTCTTTTGAATTCAAGCATCCCTGTCACCATCTGACTCACAGACCTTCAGCGCTATGTGTCAGTGGACATGGTCCCCAGTGGACTTCCTGCAACTTGATATAAACCTAAACTCAAAAACATCTTTGAAAATTCTATTTTCAAACACGTACCTTTCCATTAATGAGTGCCACCCTGAAACCTTCGACTTCCATTGTTGAAATGGACACCAGGTTCTTCTTGCGATCAAGTACTAAAAAGAGATTATGTAATTGAATTGAGTTACCCTCATTCAACTGAGAGGTAACATTCCCTACACCCTTTTCAGGATAGGTGGCATCGTCTCCAAGTACAATCCCACGATTGTTTCCATCTCTACCAAATTAGAGAGTGCACCCTTTTATCCGATGAAGTGCCTTGAAGCACTACAATCAATAAGCCAGATTCCTAAAGAATCTAAAAGAGAGGGCCAATACAAGATAACACTTCTTTATCTTATCAGAAACAACATTTGATTCTTCATACCCGAGGTTCCTTGCTTTCTATGAAGAGTCGACCATTTCCTTGATGACCTGCATTACTAGTGATTCCTTTGATCATTGAAGATGCCCCCGTTGTTATCATCAACAAGTGATGTGTCCCTTCCATTCGGACACTCCTTCACATAATGGCCGAACTAGTAATCTGCCTTTCCTTCCATCCTGAGATCCAATCTTCCAATGAAGTGATCTTTTGGTAGGCCATATTCCGCTGCGTCATTCTGATGATATTCTCTGCTTCGACTTCACCCTTAGTGAATGAGAAGAGGGATGATGATCCCATTGATCTTTTTGTCTTGTCCCAACTGTCTCTGGTGATTGCTCTTTCACTCTTGCTTGGGCATTCTCTTCACCTCAACTCCGATACCATGTTAAATTTTGGTGTGTTCTATGCTAGAGCAATTTATTTAAATTTTCCCAATTATCTTTTCCAGATTAGCAATCACATCAGCATTAAAGTAAACTGCAGATAGAACATAAATATAAATCGCAGAAGACAAGCCAAGACAAGAGGACACAAGATGTGGCGCCAGCAAGGGACAAATCCCACAATGTGGGGAAACCCTTGATCAATTCTTCTTTTATGTTCTTCAAAGTTCAGCACAGAAAGAGAGAGAGATAGTACATTTACAATAGAAGTCAACACTTTGACTTATCTAGATAAGAGCATAGATCATCTCTAAGAAGATGATACATGAGATAAGTTGAAGACATGCTGCTTCAACTAATTCTCCAAGGTGACTCATTCACCTATCGTTGTGCTACATTTCGTCATCATGTTGTACCTCACCCCGCTGCACCATGTTGCACCCATCATCACTATGCTGCGTCTCATCACGCTTCATTAATCATGACTGTACCCATCACTGTACTGCATTATGTGACTTTTTCAGCAGTTCCGACTTTTCCGGCTTTTCTGGCAATTCCGTCTTTTCCGACAATTCTGACTTTTCCGGCAGTTCCGACTTTTTTGGTTTTTCCGGCTTTTCTAGCTTTTTCGACAGTTACAGCTTTTCCGACAATTCTGGCTTTTTCGGCTTTTCCGACTTTTCCGGCATTTCCCGCTTTTTTGGCTTTTCCAGTAGTTCCGGCTTTTCCGGCAGTTCCAACTTTTCTGGCTTTTCCGACGTTTCCGGTTTTTTGAGCAACGTAGAGCTTATTCTCCCATGACGGCATTTAGATCTAGGGCATGTTATCTAGGGCAACATAGACCCTAGGGCACTCCCTCTAGCTCTCATCTTCATCAGACCCAAAACAAGATGAAATGAGATCACAAGAGTGAGTGTGTGTGAGACAAATGACTTCAAGTCCTCTTCTATTTGTACTAAAACGTAGAGGTTGAATAGACATCACTGTTGGGCTTCTGAGCCTACATAAGTTGCTGGCTGACTTGACAATTTGTCCATAATCAAAATAAATTCATATCTTCATAAATACTTATCGGAATCAGATGATCATTAGATCAATCTTACACCTCTCGATGAGAGGGATCCAATAAAAATATCAGCTGCCATAAATAAGATGACCCACATGGAGTTTGGCCCTAGTTTCCAACTTTAATAATCCCTCTCAACTAAGGAGAAATCCATCTATCATCATCGATCATCATGCCATCCTGTCATCATGAACCATCTCTGTATCTCATCTCTGCTCTGCTAAACATTGATATGAATAATGAATAAGAATCAATCGGGAGTGAGTCACAAGACCTTCCCACTCTCCACTGACAAAAGTCAATCCAGAGGTAGAACCTCAATCAGACGTGATCCCAGATCAAGTGGTTGAACACCATGCATCCTAGACATAGAGAGTACGACAGTACACGATATGTCCATCGATAGTGCTATGGTCCCCATCCACTTTTCCCAACTGATTGGCCAGATGAGAGGTACTTCCAATGAGTCGCGGGCTACATGGGTAGGATGTATGTTAGGGAATCAGTGGGAGAAGGTGAACCACTCATCCTACTCATATTCCATAGGAGAAGGTGAACCACTCATCCTATGCATATGTCAATCATAGGGGAAGGTGAACCACTCACCCTGTATTCAGTGCACCAATAGGGGAAGGTGAACCACTCACCCTATGGTCGCTCAAAGCTCCAAGAACTACCCCAAGCACCCAAGATCTCCCAGAGCTCAATGTCTAACTCAAGTGGGACCCTCATGGGAGGGTCTTTCCACAACTCCAAGTCTCTCTCGAAAGGTTAAGAATTTAACCTTCCCCAAGGGCTTCGTGAGGATATTTGTGACCTGATCATCAGTCCTGATGTGTTGGAGCCTTATTGCTCCCAGTTGTACCATATCCTAGATAAAGTGGTAAATGATATCAATGTGCTTAGAGCGGTCAAGGAACACAGGATTCTATGAAAGGTGAATCCCACTCTGGTTGTCGCAGAAGATCACGGTGGTATCCAACACGTGCTCAAATAGCTCACTGTATAGCTTCCTCAACCAAACAACTTCACAACATGCCATACTAGTTGCAATGTATTCGGCCTCGACGATGCTTAGAGCAACCAATTTTTGCTTCCTGCTCATCAAGAATTGAAGCGAACCCTAATTAGAAGCAACATCCAGACGTGCTCTTACGATCCACCACACTGCAAGCACAATCATCATTTGTATATCCATACAACCTCAAATTCCTGGCAGTGTATCTCAGTCCATAATTGATTGTGCCTTGGAGATATCTCAAGAGATTCTTAGCAACAATCAAATGTATGTGATCAAGCTCGACCATAAATTGACTCAACGTATTCACAGCAAAGCGTATGTCAGGACGGGAGTTTACCAAGAACATCACGGCCCTCATAAGTTGTCTATATTTGGAAGGGTTTGCCAATTCAAGCCCAATAGCAATTCCACATAGCTTCTTGAAGTTGAGTTCCATTGGAGTAGACACAGACTTGCAATCCACCATTCCATATCTCTCGAGCAGCTTAACAATGTATTTTCCTTGAGAAAGGAAAATATTATATGGCTTTTGCTAGACCTCCAAGATTAGGAAGTAGTGCATTAAACCTAGGTCCTTCATCTCGAATTCGGAAGCCAACTCCCTTTTGCATTGATAAATGAGAGGGTATAAACCTGTCAGAAAGAGATCATCTACATAAAGGACCAGAATGAGAGGCATGTCCTTTTCAACCTTGAAATATAGGTTAGGATCAACTTCGCTCCTTGTAAATCCCAACGTATTAAGATAGCTATCAATCCTCTCATACCAAGCCCTAGGGGCTTGCTTCAACCCATAAAGGGCTTTCTTCAACCTGCACACGTGTCCTTCGATCTTGTACTTCAAATCCCTGAGGTTGTTCCAAGTAGACTTCCTCCTTAAGCGAGCCATGCAGGAAAGCAGTCTTAACATCCATTTGGTGTAAGCTCCATCCCTGAGAGGCAACAAGAGCAATAATTGATCGGATAGTGGTATATCAAGCAACTAGTGCAAATATCTCGTCATACTCTAGTCCTTCCTTTTGAGATAAGCCTCAAGCAACGAACCTTTTCAGCACTCCCATCAACTCCATGTTTGATTTTGTAAATCCATTTAGATCTAACCACAGACTTGTCCTTGGGCCTAGGAACCACGTCCCAAACATCATTCTTCATGATTGATTCGTATTCCTCATTCATCGCATCCTTCAACAATTGGTGCTTTATGGCTTCTTCGAGTGTACATGGCTCAAATTGAACAATAGTACTCATAGCCACAAGGTACCCTTGATACCTGTTTGGCTTCTTACTTTCACGAAATGTCCCTCTTGGAGCAACATGTTCTTCAGCATCTTCGAGAGTATCCTTGAGCCACAAAGGTCTTTTTCTTGAGGTAGAAGGATCACCAGGTGGTGGATCAATGGGATCCATCAGGCCTTTAACATCAGGCATAGATTCATCTGCCGGAGATTCAACTTGTTTATCTGTAGCATTATCATTCGCCTTTCCTGGAATGGGGAGATCTTTAGCTTTCCCAAGGGCAGTGTCTTCATCGAATGTAACATCATGGCTTACTTCCACATCTCGTTGACCAAGCACATAGATTCTATATGCCTTTGAATTTTCACTGTAGCCCACAAATGTTTCTTTCTTCCCGCATGCTCCCATCTTGTTTCTCTTCTCTTTAGGCACATGAAAATACATGGGACAACCAAATATTCTAAAATGAGAAAAATCAGGTTTCTTATCAATGAAAACTTCTTCGAGTGTCTTGAAATCCAATGCTTGATGTGGACACTTGTTTTGAACATACACGGTAATATTGGCAGCTTCTCCCCATAAGAACTTTTCTAGACCTATATCATGGACCACAACATAGGTGGCTACCATGATCGTTCGATTCTTCATTTCAACAACTCCATTTTGCTCAAAAGTGTATGCAATGGTTGTCTTCCTCTTAATGCCAACCTCTCTACAAAAGTCATTGAATTCATTTGATTCATATTCGTTTCCATTGTCAGTGCTCAATATTTTGATCTTCTTCCCTTGTTTAATTCTCCATCAAAGCTTTGAAAGAACGGAACCATTTGAAAACTTCATCATTCCTCTTCAAGAAATAGATCCATGTTTTGCAAGAGAAGTCATCCTCAAAGATAGCATAATATAAGTATCATCCCATTGATGTTACGGTCAACATACCAAATAGGTCAAAATGGACCAGTTGAAGAATATCAAAAGTTTGACTTTCACTTGAAGAGAATGGTCCCCTTGTAAGTTTCCTAGTTGAACAACACTGACAAACTTCTTCATGATTCATGTTGAATTCGGGCATACCTGTGACCATCTTCCTTACCCCAGGTAAGGCTTTGTAATGAAGGTGGGAAAATCTTTGATGCCATAATTCGGATTGAAGAGAAGTATCGCAAGACATGACTCCCAAAGGACTTACTCCAACTTGATAAAGACCATCAACCCTAAATATATGTGTAAAAGAATCTTTTGGGTTTCTTTCCAAATACGTACCTTTCCATCAATGAATGCTACGTTGAAGCCTTTATCTTCCATCACAGAAATAGATACCAGGTTCTTCTTCAAATCGGGCACATACAATACTTCTTGTAGATAAATGGTTTGACCTTGCTTCAAGTGAAGAGTGACAGTACCTATGCCTTTTACAAGATAGATGGCATTATCTCCAAGTATGATCTCCACATTAGTCTTCTTTTCAATCAAATTTGAGCGGGCCTCTTTGTACCCAATGAAGTGCCTTGAGGCTCCACTATCAATCAACCAATGATCCAACGTATCTAGAGGAGAGGCAGTAGATAAAGCGGAAATAAGATAAAATTCATTTGGTTTTTCTACAACATTACTTTCCTCATACCTGGAATTTCTTGATCTTTTGGGAGGCCGACCATTTCCATATCGAGCAACGGGAGCATTCCTCTCTCCTTTATTGTTGAACTTGTTGTTCCTTTGATTGCCATTGCTTTTGTAATTATTGTGGTTGTTGTTGCCATCATCCCTTGGAGTATCCTTCTTGTGAGGACACTCTCTAGCATAGTGGCCAAACCTATTGCAATTGTAGCACCTTCATTTTCTTCCTTCTTTGAATCCCTACTTAAATCCTTGATCTTGTTTCCTTGGACTAGCATTGTTCTTCCTCTTAGCATAAGCGGAGAAAGTAGTAGGATCATTTCCCTTTGAAGGTTTATCTCTCTCCATCATCCTTGTTTCTTCTCGAGTGCATTTAGCCAATAATTCATCGAAACTACGAATCTTGTCGTTGTTGAGGATGGTGGTGTTAAACACATCCCATGCTCTTGTAAGACCTCCAAGTGCAATGAGAGTGAGTTCCCTGTCAGCAACAACTTCTCCAATAGATAGAAGGTCATTCTTGATTTGTGTGATCCTCGTGAAGTACAATTGGATAGACTCCCCTTTGTCCATTTTGATGTTCTTCATCTTGTTATTGAGAAAGAGGACTTGATTTGCATTGTTCATTTTGAACATCCCAACCAATGTGTCATACATCTCCTTAGATGTTTCCAAATCAGAAATATAAGTAACCAAATGCTTTTGAATGGAGTCTATGATAATTCTCTTAGCTTTGACCTCACCTTTCTTGTACTTTGTTTTTGCAGCAGCAGGTGCATTTGAACGAGGCTCCACCACTCTTCCCTTTACATAGTCCATTGCATCATGCTCTTCCAAAGTCATCTTCCAAGCATGATAGTCAGATTTGTCCTTGAGCTTATCCTGAGATTTGAAATAGGATGTAGAAGCCATTGAAGCAAGACCAAGATTCTTGTCTAACAATTTTCCTTAGTGATTGATTTTTTCTCTCTTGCTTGGGCTTTGTCTTCCCCTGGCTTTGATACCATGGTAATTTTAGTTAACAATGGTATGTTCTATGCTTAGCACAATTTACTTCATTGTTCCTTAGCAGCCCAATAACAATTTCCAATTTCCAATAGCAATCACAATAATCACATTGACAGTAAAAGTAGATAGAACCTGAAACAAAATGCAAAAGACAAGCCAAGACAAGAGGACACCAGATTTGGTGGATGCTAGGGAAAAACCCCAATGTGTGGAAAATTGTTGGACACCTAATCCTAAAGGGTTAGCGTGGAAGCCGAATGGACAAAGCAGTCCAAGAGACCTTGGGATCTGAATCCCAACGGTCACCAAATGTACTATAAATGTATATCAAATGTAGTAATAAAATAGCAATGCATGTTTTATCTTTCTATCTGTTTCCCGTTAACCATGTCTGTTTAACATGGTATCAGAGCCATGATGTGTGGCCTGTTATTCCTGACCAACTGTTCTGACCACCGCCTCTGTCTTTCGAGCGTTGCTCTCCCTCTGTCCTTCCAGCGCTGCACTGCCTCTGCTATAACTGAGAAACGCTGCCAGGTCTAAACGCTGCATTACCTGCGCTGCCCTGACATATTCTATATCTTGGTATCTGGCTATTTTAAGACTCTCTGTCTGACATTACCTGCGTTCTGCTCCTGCGTACCTGACTCCTCTGCTGGCGCAGACTGCTGTGGTACTTGCCTGAAGACTGAGTGCCTGAGCGTTTTCATTCAAGGCGCTAAGCGTTGAATAATCTGCCCTCTGCGTTATAATCCGGCACGTTGCTCTCAGAAGCATTCAGCGTCGCTCCTCTGTCTTCTTTGCTCATTCCTGTCCGATATTCTTTAAAATGTCTGTTTAACAGATACCTTGAAATCTCTTGGTCGGAGAAACTTCAATAGAAGCACATCGGTTCTCTCGTCTCTCATGGTGTGAAGGAGAGGGATTCCCCATAGGCAAACCTTGTCATTCAATTCATGATTGTCGATGGCTTCTTTGAGTCGGAGCTTAAGCTCTTGTAGGGCATTCTTCTGAGAATCTTCGAGTTCAGCAGCACCATGGCTTTCTTCCATGGATGAAGGCTGAAGGAGGTGGGCACCCACGCTGATCGGACTTCTTGGACGACCATGATCATGATTATACTTCACAGATTTTTCTTGGCTTTGCAGATCCTCTTTCATGGTAATACAGAATAGAGAAAATGATATGAGAAAATTATGAAAATTGTTTTGACGGGTAAACTTTGTCGCGGAAATCGTTTGGAGGCATCTCAGGCATTGTGAAGACCCAAAACTCTTTATTCTATGTTTCTCGTTTGAGGCGACAGTCAGTCGTGTATACTCTCTCCAGATAACAAACCAGCCGTTCATCACTTTCGACTCCTTTTGGTCGCCAAGGTGTAGCACTTTGTCGAACCAATGGCGCTCTTGATCGTGGTCGTCGCCGTTGCCGTGGCTTAGCTGTTGAGAAAGAATGGGGGCGATGGAGACGGGCGTTGGATTATTGGAACGACGGACAGCTTTTGTGATGAATGTATGCAATAGAAAGTGATCAGGATGGGTTCATTTATAGAGTATGATCGATGCAGGATGACCGGTTATAACTGAACATCTGTGTTCGTTTGATAAATATTGGATAAGGTAAAAACCTTTGCATAAATTTAGTATAGTTCAGTTTTGAGCGTTCCACGGAGCCATAAAAGTGTACCATAAAATTATGTGTGAAATGAAATATATTTAAGTATTAATTGGTGCTCTTTTGCCCGACTTCAGTTAATATTCCGTCGGAAAACGAAAATTTCCCTTCATATTATGTTACAAACCAACGTTTCGCCGTTTAGAATCTTGACTCATGTTTGTCGTTCTATCGGTTTCCCGCTCATCCTTTTAATGAATCTTTCAGTAACATAAACTTCACCAAAACCGAGTGCCTTTAACCTCTTAGAGAGTTGCACTAGTAGGCAAACTCCCATTTAGACCTTTGTACCTCTCGTATGCGTCTGATGCCCCAACAACTATACTGTTCATATCTCCAGTTGCACGTAAATTCGTTTCATAAATAGTAACCATGGAACAAAGAAATGATCGTCTCGGAATTGGAACTTGGGGAATCCAACTTCAGTTCAAGTTCTCATACTATGAATAGCTTTGCGTTATACCAAAACCAAGCTATGATACCATAATGGGATTTTGGAGCGGTTTCCATTTTTTGAGCAGAAGAGGGCCCGGATTCAGTTGGAACGTTGCCCCTTGTTTATTCTTCCTGTGGTTTCCGTTGTTCGTAGCGTGATCCGAATGCAGCAGATTCGCTTTAATTCAATCCACGGTCTATAGAAGATTGGTTCATGATGACAGAATCTTCCTGATTGTATCCAGAATAGCACGCAATAGCTACGATCGCATTGATCCCTGCTTGCAGCTGCCTAAAGTGCAAATGTTCCATGGCACGCGTTGTTACAAGTGGTTTTTGTGGATAGTACAATACATACGCTAAAGTATCCATTCTAAGCCGGTAATTTGTGACATAAATACCCATCGCTTGTTTTCCCATAGCTGACTGGTACGTGTTACGTGGAGACTGATTATGATCAGGAAACGGAATAATTGATGCACAAACACCCAAAATCAAGGAAGGATGAATTTCACAGTGAGTGTACGTAGTTGGATATGCTTCTAGACAAGCTGCAAATACACCTACAGCAGGCCATGTACCCACTTATTATGAAAACTGAAACTCAATAAAGCAGTGTAATTCTTGTTTGAATATTGTGAAAATATTTCCAATGGGTGAAATGTCTTAAGATGAAGATTTGATCAGCATTATGAAGTGAATTTGAAGCAATTTTGAAGACATTTTTTTGGCCGTCATTCTAGGAGCAGTTTCTTGTAGAGATTTTGCATGATTTCCATAGCAGCCAGATGCTCTAAAGTTTGAAGTTGAGGACAACACTCATCTTCACATTTATATACTTTTTGCATTGGTCCTGCTCCATCAACCACTTTCGCGACATTGTTGCCACTTGACAAGCTCTTACAAGATCTTGTAGTAAGAGTACAATATTATTTTTCTGTTGCTATTGCCTCAGTTGTGTTTTTGAAGAAAAATGGCCAGACTTGAAGATGCATTAAAGTTATTGAATATCCTAATTCATTCTACTGTTGATGAGATGGTCAAAGTTAACAAAGAAACTCTCTTTGACATCCAAACCTCTCTGCAAACTGCACATGAGACTATTGATTTTTTGCAGCTTGAGTCACAGCTACAGCAAGAAGAACTACAGCAATGGAGTCATCATTCTGAACCTGTTTCTGTTCAGAAGATTGAAACAGACTCCCATAAACAGCAAGTCAATAATGTTCCTGTTCATGCAGATGCAGAAACTCAGCCTGCACTTCCCAAGCCCATCATCAGACCTTGGGAACAGCTTGTCCACAACAAGCACAAAACCGGTCTTGGATATGACAAGGACTTGTCCTTTCATATTCCAGACTACTCAAAACCCATTCAGTTTCGGAGTGCTGAATTCATTTATGACAGTTCACCTGCTCCTCATGACAGTTCACCTCCAGCTGTTCCAAACTCTGCTCCTCTTCCACAGCAACAACAACAAGAGATCGTGAAATGCCAACACTGTGACCGAGTTGGCCATCTGAAAGATCACTGTTTTGATCTTCATCCATGTAAGCATTGTTATAAAACCAGTCATTCTTCAAACAGATGCTTCAGAAACAAACGTCCTGCAAGAACAAAGATTCATCTTGGATGGATCGCTTCTTGGCA
>APFE030669907.1:174007-189518 GCA_000404065.3 Pinus taeda | reverse complement strand
TGTTGGACACCTAATCCTAAAGGGTTAGCGTGGAAGCCGAATGGACAAAGCAGTCCAAGAGACCTTGGGATCTGAATCCCAACGGTCACCAAATGTACTATAAATGTATATCAAATGTAGTAATAAAATAGCAATGCATGCTTTATCTTTCTATCTGTTTCCCGTTAACCATGTCTGTTTAACAAAAACCCTTTGATCGAATCTTCTTATTATTATATCAAATGTTCGGCAAAGAGAGAGAGCACAAAAGTCAAATTGACTTTGCCCAATTCAAAGTCAAAACAACCCTACAAATCTCTGCAGTCAAACTTCAACAATAACCAGAAAAGTCAACATTGGTCAAAGCGGCAATAGAATATCCTCAAAACAACTCGGTCTTCCCCAGTGAAACTCGACCTGATTAGGAGGTCAAAGTCAGCCCAAAACAATGACAAAGTCAATGGTCAAACTATTGTTTGAAATCTACGATCAAACTACTCATAATGCCTCTGTGCCAAAATATGCAGCCTGCTGAGACAGAAATAACCCCAAAAAATCGAAGTCAAATGATGCTTGGAAGGTCACGGTCAACGTTGGCCAAACTACAGAATTTCTGGGATTTTCGGCCCTGCAATTTTGTCCTGAAATTTCGTCTTCCTTGTGCTACACGTAGATGAGAGAGAATGCCTAATGATGTACAAATCAATGAGGGAAGGAGAAAGAATGTGTGAGAAATGAAGATGCCAAATGAGGTGGGAGGACACTTGTATTTATACAAGCCAATGAAGGTGAAGATTCATGTCTATTGAGCTTAATGAGCCTACATGATGATGTGGCCAACTTGAGCAGATTGTACATGAGTGGTCATTTATTCAAAATCATACTTTTTCTTGTCCAAATGAGATGATCTTTATATCAATCTTGGTCCTCTCAAAATGAGGAATCTAATGCAATCATCATCTCCATCAAGAGAGCTATGCCTGTTAGAAAATGTAACTATGTTCGGTCTTCAATAATGTACTTGAATCATTATGTAATGTACTTGTCAAAAGAATAAAGAAAAAAGATTATTATTGTAACAATGACTTATTAAAGCATGAGTTTCATGTTTGGGTCATCATTATATTAGTCAAAGTACCCATTGTGGACTACTAGGATTAATATTGAGTTTATAGAGTCATTGTATATTCGAAGAGACCCTTCTTGGGATTTCGAATCATGTAAAAATGTTTTGTATCAAGTCAAATATGAATTATGTGTCCTCCACATCATGTCGGCCTAAAGAAGATCAAGTCAGCCTAAGGACCCCCACTCGACCCACTAGAAGCCTATATATTGAAGGAGGTCAAAGTCATTTGGAGGACTCACTCTCAAGGAAGTTCAATATCTCAAGAAGAGTTGGAGAAGTGTGAAGTTTGTTGTCGGGAGGACAAAAGAAGTGCGAGTTTGGGGGAGTCTCTAGAGAAGAAGAAAATCGAATTTTTGGTGCCTCTCTTACTCTCTATTTCGTGGTCTGGGTTGGGAGATCGAAGTCTCCTAAGATTTTGTTGTTGCCAAAAGTTGCATGTTGTTGGAAGCTACTACCTAGTCGAAGTTGCTGGAAGGGGTCGAAGATCTTGGAGGCCGACATGGTGTGAAGGGAAAGTCTAGCCTTGGTCTAAGGTAAAGAGTCTCAAAGAATACTATTGAAATGAAGAATTATCTTGACTGGATTTTGCCCTCGACGGGGGTTTTCCCTGACATGTGCCTATATCTCGTGTCCCTTGTTTTGTGATCTTCATATATGTATAATTGCTTCATGAAAGAAAAGATAATAAAGAAGTAAAAGAAGCCTACACTCTCACAAGTAACTATCAAGGAGAACCAAGCCCTAATATATTATCCTTGATTTTCCAACGTGGTATCAAAGCTAAGGTCAAGAGAAGTCGAAGATCACTTTATTGGCCTGGATTCTCCCTCTATGGTGAACTACATAAGATTGGGTTTCAACTTTACTGGAAGATGGATCAAGAAGATCATCTACTACTTATTCAACAAAGTCAAGAGTCAAGGATTCTCGGTTGCCCTGACAGGTTCTCTTATTGATGACAATGTTGTTGATTTCTGGTAGCATCGGATGTGCTCTAAGTCTCAAATTTTGCAAGGAGGCTTGGGCACATGTATTCCAAAGAACCAGAAAGCGTTTTGGGAAATTCCACCCGAAGACAGTTTTATTAAAATAATTAATTATTTTTTAATGGGTCCCTAAGTCCAAACTTAGGAAATTAAAATAATTAATGAGTATTAATCTAACTGTGGGTGTAACTTCTAGAAGAAGACAAGAATCAAACAGAAATGATCTTAGCCATTGATTAACTTCTAATTTGGGTCGTTGAATGTCAACAAGAAGATTATTTAAGGAGGCTTGAGGGTCATTTGGAAAATGCACAGAGAGTTGATCAGTTAGAGCGAATTGCTGAGCTAGAGAGCAACGCAATGATTTTGTGATGATTAGGTAGAGAGGGGCAGAGATAGTTTTGGTTGTAGAATCTTCTCTGGAGCCAAGAATATACCGCAGAGAGGTAGAGAAAGACGCAGAGGAGGCAACGCAGTGCTCAGTGAGGGTGACACAGAGCCAGGAAGGGCTCACACAGAGCAGGGCAGTGCCTTCCAAGCAGAAGTCTGAGATTTTGTTGGGTGTTTGACGTTCTGAGCCAGAAGGGCTGAAGTCGAAGCTCCTGAGAGCAAATCGATCTAGCGGAGAGGTGACGCAGTGCTTCAAAGGCAATGACGCAGGACCACGCAGTGACTGCATAGGGGCAGCACAGAGGTAGTTGGGGACTCGTTTGTTCAATTGCCAGATCAACAAGGACTTGCAGTTTAGAGTGAGGTAATATCACTAATTTCTTCTGTCGAGTGATATTCTCTGCACTGGATTGGCAACAAGGCATCCATAGATTGTAGTCAGAAATTACTACTACATAATAATAAAAACCCTCAGATCTGTTGCACCGGTTTTACCACATTGAGTTTTTTCAGGGGCTTTTGTCCAAAAACAACGGTGTCACTTGTGTTGTATCTTTTTCTTGTTCAGTTTCTTGTTTCGGCATATTATTTTAAATAGTGAATACTACAGTTGTATTTACTTTGATATTTACCATAGAACACAGTAAATAACTTGTATGGATTAACAAGTAGGAGAAGTAACATCAGTTTGTTGCAGTAGGGATTCCGGGTTTAAGGAATTTTCAAATGGTATCAGAGCAATGCAGGTGAAACAATAAGAGTAGTGCCAGAGAACCCAATGCTGAGCAGAGAAGGAGGTCAAATAGCTTGCAGGAGGCAGCAGTTCAAATCCCGAGAGGGATTGCGCTGTCCAGGCCAGGAAGGCTAAATTTTCGAGGAAAGTCTCTCTTTGGGTGAGTCGACAGAGAGGAAAGACTTCCAGATCAATATCTTGCCAAGCCAGAGAGAGCAGTGCAGAGCCTCGGCGTGAGGAAAGCGCTGGTGGAACGCAGTTTCCAGCAGGCAGATTGTTGGGCTGAAAGACATCAAAAAAGAGAGGAGAACCATAGTAAGGGAATTTTTCCCCATCAGACTTCCCGCCAAGAAGTCCATTTTCTTATTGCCTGAGTAGTAGCAGTAAGAGACAAAGAGGAGTAGTACGACATTTTCATGGCAGAGATGGCAGTTAGTGGGTTGAGAGATCAGGACAGGTTGGTTGGGGCATCTAACTATGTGATCTGGAAGGAAAGGATCTCGTGCCTTCTAGATGAGCATTTTCTCAAGGCCTATGTCGATAGTGTGGTGGTTGAGCCCGTAAATCCAGATCCACTAAGAAGTACAAGCGAAAAATGGTGAAGGCCAAGAGGATGATCCTTGATGGAATAAAGGATCACATGGTATGCCACATTGCTAGCAGAGGGACTGCTAAGGAGATGTGGGATGCCTTGGCAACATTGTATCAAGGATCTTCCGAGCAGCAAAAGATGTACTTAGAGCAGAAATTGAGATCTGCACAGATGCAAAAGAGGGGGCGCATTGATCCGTTCCTCGTGAAGCTTTAGGAGACCCGAGACGAGTTGGCAGATGTGGGGTCTACACCTCAAGGTTCCGAGATGGTTAGACTAACCCCAAATTCAGTCTCAAAAGAGTGGCAAGTCTTTGTCCAGAGCATCCTGGGCAGGGTAGCTTTGCCAAACTGGGATAGTATGTGGGTAGCGCCCAAATAGGAAGAGCTGAGGAGAGATCTAGTCAAGTGTAAGCTTGACAGACGCAGCAGCAGTGGGTCAAAGCCCAAGGAGGAGGAAGAGAATGCATCCCTTGCATCCAAGGGGCTACAAGAGCAGCGGAGGCGGAAGAAGGACATATTGAAGATCAAATGCTTCAGGTGTGGTGAAATGGGTCAGTACGCAACACAGTGTCCTCTCAGGAAGAAGGACAAAGATGAGAAGCACGATCCGAAGGTTGCACCCACGAAGATCGAGGAGTCGTCTGCCATGATAGCCGAAATACTGTAGAAGAAAGTGTAACTAGGTTCGGTCTTCATAAATGTAATTTTGATCTTTGTACTTGTAAATGAAAAGAAATATTTTTTTTGTAAATTATAAAAATGAGTTTCTTGCTCATTGCATAGGTCTAGCACATTTCGAAATGCTATAGGGTAGTCAAAGAGTCAAAAGAAATATTGAAGACCCTTAAGGGCATGCTACACCATGTATATTTATGTATTAGAGTCCAAGAAATACCTCCAAGCAAAGTCACAAGCCTCCTCCATATGTCGGCATCATAAAAGGAAGCAATCTGAATTATAGAGATCAAGTCGGCCTCAAGTCAGCCTAGTAGGATGGGCAGACTCCTATATAAAGTGTCATGCGACATCACAAAAGAACCATCATCTCATCTCTAAAATCAGTGAAGAAGGAACATGAGTAAAGGGTATAAGAAGGACGAAGAAAGTTGTCTCTAGTGCAGCAAAGAAGGAAGGAAGAAAACAGAGTTTGATAGGGTTGTCTTAAGGCCTATTATAGTCAAACGTGCGAAGGAAGGGAGGCTCTCTCTGTTGTCATAACAACCTTCCTATTGCAGTCATACAAAGAGAATTGGTTGGGCTACGAAAGAGTGCCTATTAGGCCTCTTACTCAAGCGAAGAAGGAGACTACTCAAGCGAAGGAAAGAGAAGGAGTCAAGCACCATTTCGTGAAGAAATCCTCTCACACGTATGAAGAATTAGGGCCACACTGATGCCACATCAAACCTACAACTATATCAAAAGAAAGAGCTCGATTGGATAAAGTATAAGGTCCTCTTCCTAAGTGAGAAAGTCTACAAAGGAACAAAAAGAAATATCTCTTCTAAGGAAAGAATAACTAGGGTTGCTATCAGTTGTCGGCAGAAGAACATAGTGAGAGGACAAAGTGCCGAAAGGAGGAGGACAAAGTGCTGCAAAAGGAAGTGATCTCGAATCAAAGGAAAAAGGTTTGACTTGTGCTTGGAGGATCTTCTTGTCAAGGGTCTAGGGTTTGGAATTTGTCAATTGAAACTTCAATAAGAGAAATTTGAAGAAGGGTTTTCCTCTCTAGGTTTTGCCTTGGCTGAGAGCCAACATCTTGTGTTCTTGTCTCTTGTGTTTTTGGTAACTGTTTGATGAAGTTAGAGAACATACAATAATAATAAGAAGAAAAAGATCGTGTTAACAAGAAAAGTAAAAGTACTTCACAAATTGTTATCATTGCTAGAAGAATCTCATCATAACTGAGATGCCCTAGATTCTTCAACAGATACCTCAAGGAGGGAGGTGCGTTGATTTAGAGTTGTAGTTCAAAAGAGCTACAGAGGGGAAGAATCCTTGAGGAGCCCACCTCTAGGATCGATTCCTTGCTACAGGAGCCCAGATCAGAAGTAGTAGGATGGACAAGTGTTAGTTGGTGCAAAGGAGTGTTGGAGCGACAGATGCAGTAGTGCAGAGAGGCACAGTGCAGTAGCAACAATAGTGCAGTGGCTTCAGAGGGATAGTGTGGGACTAGCAGCAGTCAGATCTTCAGCATCAAGATGAATCTATGCTAACAACTATTCAGATTTTGAGATGTTTTTCAGTTGTAGTGCAAATGGGTGTTAGCAGTGGCAGTGCTAGCAGTAGCACAGATGCAACACTCGAGAGGGGGTTATAGTACGGATGCAGTGTTGACAGTGGAAGTGTCAGCAGTTGTATAGTTGCAGCAGCAGCACAGTAGTTGGTGGACAGCATGTCAAACATCAGTAGCACAGAGGACAATGTTCTGAAGTCAGGGTGATGCTTCAGTGAGAGGCATTGCTAGAGCACATTTCTCGCTAAGAGGGAGTGTTGATTTCAAGTAGCATCGAATGTGCTCTAAGTCTCAAATTTTGCAAGGAGGCTTAGGCACATGTATTCCAAAGAACCCAGAAAGTGATTTTGGAAATTCCACCCAGAGACAGTTTTATTAAAATAATTAATTATTTTTTAGTAGGTCCCTAAGTCTAAACTTGGGAAATTAAAATAATTAATGGGTATTAATCTAACTGTGGGTGTAACTTCTAGAAGAAGATGAGGATCAAGCAGAAATTATCTTAGCCATTGGTTAGCTTCTAATTTGGGTCGTTGAATGTCAACAAAAAGATTATTTAAGGAGGCTTACGGATCATTTGGAAAACACACAAAGAGTTGATCAATCAGATCAAATTGTTGAGCTAGAGAGCAGCGCAGTGATTTCGTGGTGATCACGCAGAGAGGGGCAGAGATAGTTTTGGTTGGAGAATCTTCTCCGGAGCCAAGAATACACAGCAGAGAGGCAGAGAGAGACATAGAGGAGGCAGTGCAGTGCCCAGTGAGGGTGACAAGCCAGGAAGGGCTCCCGCAGAGCAGCGCAGTGCCTTCTAAGCATAAGTCTGAGATTTTGCTAGGGGTTTGACGTTCTGAGTCGGGAGGGTTGAGGTTGAAGCTCCTGAGAGCAAATTGATCCAGCAGAGAGGTGACGCAGGCCCACACAATAACTGCATAGGGGCACCGCAGAGGTAGCCGAGGACTTGTTGGTTCAACTGCTAGATCAGCCGGGACTTGCATTGTAGAGTGAGGTAATCTCACTAATTTCTTCTGCCGAGTGATATTCTCTGTACTAGATAGCCAGCAAGACATCCAGAGATTTTATTCAGAAATTACTACTACATAATAATAAAAGCCCTTAGACATGCTGCACCGGTTTTCCCACATTGGGTTTTTCCGAGGACTTGGACTTTCGTCCAAAAACAGCTGTGTCATTTGTGTTGTATCTTTTTCTTGTTTAGTTTCTTGTTTCGACATATTATTTTAAATAGTGAATATTGCAATTGTATTTATTTCGATATTTACAGTAGAACACAGTAAATAACTTCTATGGATTAACAAGTAGGAGAAGTAACATCAGTTTGTTGCAGTAGGGATTCTGAGTTTAAGGAATTTTCACAAATGCATGAATCAATGATAGTGGAGCATCGAGACACATGACAAGTGAAAGCAAGCAACTACACACACTATCAAAGGAGTCATCTTCTCATGCAGTGGAATTGGGTGACAACAAAAGCTATTCTATTAGAGGTCTTGGATCAACATCACTGAAGCCGGATAATGGATCGAAGTTGCATCCCAACAACATTCTCTATGTTCCAGGTTTGAAAAAGAATTTACTTTCTATTTCTTGTTTAGAAGATAAAGGGAAAAGGATTGCTTTTGTTGATGGAAAAGTATTGGTTTGGGGAAAGAACTCTAGTATTGACAAAGCTAGGGTTATTGGAATTCATGAAGGAAATCTTTACCGAGTTGTCACTCCATCTCCTCAAGCTCTGGTTCATATGGAAATAAGTCCCACTGAACTATGGCATCGAAGGTATGGCCATCTTCATTATAGAATCATCCCTACTCTTAGTCAATCGGTTCATGGTATACCTGATATGAAGTTAGATCATGAAGGTGTGTGCAAGGGATGTTCTTTGGGGAAGCATAGTAGAAAGCAATTTCATCATAGTGAATCTAGATCTAAAGAAATAGTAGATCTCATCCATTCCGATGTATGTGGGCCCATGTTTGACAAAACATTTGGAGGACATCTCTATTATGTAACATTCATTGATGACCATTCAAAGAAGACATGGCTCTACCTACTCAAAACTAAAGAAGTATTTGATAAATTCAAGGAGTTCAAGGTTGAGGTGGAAACCCTAACCCAAAGAAAGATAAAGACTCTAAGGTATGACAATGGTTGGGAATACACCTCTAAAGAATTAATTGCATATTGTAACGATGCAGGTATTAAGAGGGAGCTCATTGTTCCCTACTATCCCGAACAAAATGGATTGGTCAAAAGGAAGAATAGCTCAATTGAAAAAGGCATTCGAACTATGCTCCTTGATCAAGATCTACCAAAGTCTTATGGGGTGAAGCAGCGATGACTGTCATGTGCGTTCAAAATAGAAGTCCTCATAAGAGTCTTGATAATGCTAAACACGAAGAAGTATTTACAGGAAAGAAGCTGAGTGTGGATCATTTCCACATATCTAGAAGTCCAGCATATATTCATGTTCCGAAAGACAAGCGAAAGAAGTTGGACTCGACAAACATCAAGGGAATATTTGTTGGTTATAGTCTTTCCTCAAAAGCATATAGAATTTACAGAAAGTAGGGAAGATACATTGAAGTAAGAAGGGATGTCATAGTTGATGAGAATCAAGCTTAAAAGAAATCAAAGGATATTCCTATTGATTCTGATGACAAAGAAGTTCCTGTATTTGAAGAAGATGAAGTTCATAATGAGAACTCTATTGCAAATGATGAAGAAGAAGGACCAAGTGAGCCTATTCAATCAGTGGTTATCCCAACCACAAGGAAGAGGCCAAATTGGTTGAAAGCTACATTAGAAGATGCTGAAGGATATGAAGCTGTGAAAGGGTCCTCCAAGGAAAGTAAGAAACAGAAAAGCTATTCTGGTTATGTTGCATATATAACAAATTTTATTGAAGTTGAACCATCTACATTCCAAGACGCTGAGCATGAAGAGGTTTGGAAGAAAATTATGCAGGAAGAATATCAATCCATCATGAAGAATGGGGTTTGGGAAATTGTTGCTAGACCTAGTGACAAATCAGTTGTCATATTGAAGTGGATCTATAAGATCAAACATGTTGTTGATGGAAGTATAAACAAGTACAAAGCAAGGTTTGTCGCAAAAGGTTTCTCTCAAAAGGAAGGCATTGACTATGAACAAACATTTGCACCTACTATTAGTTACACTACCATTAGATCGTTGGTTTCATTGGCTGCTACAATGGGGTGGAATATCCATCAAATGGATGTTAAGACCACATTTCTAAATGGGACCATTGATGAGGAACTGTACATCGAACAACCTGAAGGATTTGAAGCGAATAGCAGGGACTCTCATGTTTGCAGACTCAAGAAGGCCATATATGGATTGAAGCAAGCACCAAGGGCATGGTATGCAAGAACGAATGCATATCTTCTTAGGATTGGGTTCGTGAAGAGTATTGTTGATTTGAATCTATATATCAAGGTCATGAATAATGAGCCCGTCATTATTCTACTATATGTGGATGACCTATTCATCACTTGTGTAGAACGAAGGATTCAAGAATGCAAGAAGGATGTTGGTAGTTGAATTTGAGATGAAGGATCGAGGACTGATGCATTACTACCTAGGTCTAGAAGTATGGCAGAGACCTGGGGAGATATGTTTGGGGCAAGGAAAGTACATCATCAAGTTATTTCAAAAATTCGAGATGATGGACTCCAAGCCGATGGTGACTCCTATGATCACCAACCTTAAGAAGTTGAGGAGTTCCAAAGGAGTTCCAACCAATGTTCCACCAAGACTCCGGGACAGGGAGACGCGGGTGCGGGGAGACACATAAGGGGGACATGTGGGAGTACCCTCAAATTTTATTGAAATTTAGGGGGGACGGGGGAACGTCGGGGTATATATATATATATATATATATATATTTCAAATTCATATTCAATAATGAAGGCATAAATAGAATGATACATACATAATTGAATTAAATAATGAAATACATTGATCCATACTCGTCATTCTTACCAATACATACATGATTCATCTATAAACCACGAGATTCAATAATGAAATACTTGGATCCATATTCGTTATTCATTGTTCATTATTCACCATTCTAGAATCTACATTGATTTAAAAATTAAATTCATCATTCTAGATTCTAAACTGATTTAAAATTAAAATTCATCATTTATCATTTTAGAATCTAATTAGTACTTACTACTAAGCAAAATAGACTATAATAGATACTGAAATCTAAAGACTGAAATATTAAATTGATATAACTAAAACTCAAAAACAATGGAGTGACGAGTCTAAAAGTCACTCTAAAGTACACAGAGGGCTTGGTGCCCTTGATTAAAGACTAATTCCATGCCCTTGTACATGACAAAATGCAATGGAAACATTGCAATCTATCAAATCCTAAATTCTTGAAAACTGTTAAGTCTGTTGGATTTTGAGTGAGATCTAAAATTCTACTTTCTCCATATGAAATCCAATGAGGTCGGAACCACTCTCAAACATCTTGAGTTATTTCATGGTAATGTTCAAAATTTAAGTAAAATGAAAGATAAAGGAGAATGTCACTTTTACTTTAAAAATTTAACATTACCATGAATTGCATAGCATTAGTAGGGAAATATGGTCAAATACTAGGTTTTCCCGGTCATAAATCATTGTTTACAAGCAAATTTAAGGGGGGAGTCGCGTCCCCCACACTGGGGAAACGTCCCCCCTGCGTCTCCCCACGTCTCCCCAAAAGAGGGACGTGGGGAAACGTTTCCCTAGACGTCCCCCCATCCCGAGTGCGTGGAGTGCGAGAGGTGACCACACCCGACCCTGGGGGACGCGTCCCCGTGGAACACTGGTTCCAACTCTAGTCTCGTGGATCCTACCTCATATCGTCAGTTGGTGAGTTTCCTGATGTATTTGGTAAATACTAGGCTAGATATATGTTTTGCAGTGAACATTCTTAGTCAGTTTCAGTTGGATCCTCGTCATGATCACTGGATAGCTGCCAAACATATATTGAGGTATCTTCGTGGCACTATACATCACTGCCTAAAGTATGATAGGAAGGAAGTCAAGCTAATTGGCTTCACAGACTCTGATTGGGGTGGCAGTGAGATCGATGGAAGGAGCACTAACGTAGGATGCTTTAGTCTAGGAGCTGCTATGATCTCATGGATGAGTAGGAAGAAAGATCTCGTTGCATTGAGTGGTGTCGAGGCAGAATATGTGGTTGCATGTGAAGTAGGAAAAGAGGTTGTTTGGTTAAGGAAGCTTCTGACAGATTTGTTCAAGAAGTCTTTGGGTCCTACTGTGATTAATTGTGATAATCCAAGTTGTATCAAGATGTCTGGAGATCCCGCGTTTCATTCAAGGACGAAACATATCAATAATAAGTTCCACTTTATTAGGAACTTAGTGCAGGATGGGATCGTGAAGTTAGAGTATGTTTTGATAGACGAATAGGTAGCAGACATACTGACAAAGGCTCTTCCTAAGAAGAAGTTCGAATATCTAAGGAACCTGCTAGGTTTGGTAGATATTGGTGATTGTATTGATAATAAAGAAATGGAAGAGATTTGTTGAGGCTTTGCGAGTGAAGCATTTCCTGTGGAGACATTAGGTCGGCACTCTATGTTGATGTCTGGAATCCTAGAAAAGGTGGTGTTGTTTATTGAGCTCTGTTTTGGATACACACCTGTATGTTTGGGTTGGTAGTTAGCAAGTAAGCCTGATGGTACCTAGAGGGTCTGAAAGCTTGAGTCCACCTTAGACCCACTTGGATAGATTGCCCTGGTTAGGAATCCAGTCCATGGGATTGTGGTGCCTAAATTGTTGAGTGACTGGTTGGATAGATTGCCCTGGTCAGGAATCTAGTCCATAGCATTGTGGTGCCTAAATTGTTGAGTGACTAGTTGGATAGATTGCCCTGGTCAAGAATCTAGTCCATGGCATTGCGGTGCCTAAAGGTTCTTATGTTTGGGTTGGTAGTTAGCAAGTAAGCCTGATGGTACCTAGAGGGTCTGAAAGCTTGAGTCCACCTTAGACCCACTTGGATAGATTGCCCCGGTTAGGAATCCAGTCCATGGGATTGTGGTGCCTAAATTGTTGAGTGACTGGTTGGATAGATTGCCCTGGTCAGGAATCTAGTCCATAGCATTGTAGTGCCTAAATTGTTGAGTGACTGGTTGGATAGATTGCCCTGGTCAAGAATCTAGTCCATGGCATTGCGGTGCCTAAAGGTTCTTTATGTTTTCATATAGTTTGAAATCTTCCATTTTATATGTACATTATGAATACCTCCCTACTAACTTTTGAAAGCAATGGGTCTTTATTCTTGCATTAGAACAACACCAATTCCATTTCCTTAGGCATCACATTCCACAATAAAGGTTTTTGTGAAGTCTAGCATAGCTAAGATCGGCGCTTGGCACATTGCCTCTTTAAGATGTTTAAAGGTCTTCGTTGCTTTTGGAGTCCAAGAAAATGCATCTTTCTTTAGTAATGTTGTTATAGGTGTTGCTATTCTCCCATAATTCTTAACAAACTTGCGATAATGCGGCAATGCCCTATCAACCCGAGAAATCCTAGCAGATGTTTCATGGATGTGAGCCAAACTCCATGTGGGCCGTAGACGTTGTCCTAAAGAAGCCCTAGACGTTGTCCTAAAGATACCCTAGACGATGTCCTAAAGAAGCCCTAGACGCAGTCCTAAGGATGCCCTAGCCGCAGTCCATTGTGCAACACACAATACATCAGAAAGGAGCTCGTTGAGGATAACTTCTGAGTTAGGCCAAAGCAAAGAAAGGAAATTCCAGTGTGGATTTCAAGACTATCTTAAGGGCAAATAGGGGCCTGAAAGTGTTGGAAGGGAGCTGTGATATTCATTGGGATAGCAGCAATAGGATGGTGCTGCTAACACATTGGAACAATGACAATAAGGTTGGGACAGCAAACACATTGGAACACCAAGCACAATTGGGACCGCAACAATGACATAAACAGCAAAGGCACAATTAGGACAGCAGTAATGACATGTGGTAGCAAAGGCACAGTGGGACAGCAGCAAGGTACAGCAAGGCTACAATCGGACAGCAAGCAATCATAGGAGCAACAGTCACTAACAGTGGGACAGCAGTGCTAGGAATGTGACAACAAGGTGACACATGAAGTTTGAATGCATGATAGTGCAGCAAGATGCATGGGCAGCATGATAGCAATGATGGCATGTTACAGCAATGTCACTAACAGTGGGACAGCAGTATGCCACATGGGACAGCAGTGGCTAGCATGGTGCTCATATGGCACATGAGACAGCTATGGTAGCATGGTGCAACAACGGCACATGGGACAGCAGTGGGCACATGGGACAACAGTGGCAGCATAAGGTGCAGCAGTATGATGTGTGCAGCATGGTTATGAGGACCAGCATAGTGATGATGGGTGCAGCATAAGGTGCAGCAATATGATGTGTGCAGCATGGTTATGAGGTCCAGCATAGTGATGATGGGTGCAGCATAGTGCAACATGGTGAGGTGCAACATGATGACAAGGTGCAGCACAATGGTAGGTGAAGGAGTCACCTTAGAGAATCAGTTGAAGCAACATCTCTTCAACTAAGTTCAGCTATCTCATGTATCATCTTCTTAGAGATTATCTAAGCTCTTATTTAGATAAGACAAAGTGTTGACTTCTGTTGTAAATGTACTCTCTCTCTCTCTCTCTGTTGAACTACTGAAGAACATATAAAAAGAATTGATCAAGGGTTTCCCCACATTGGAGTTTGTCCCTGGCTAGCGCCACATCTTGTGTCCTCTTGTCTTGGCTTGTCTTCTGTGATCTATGTTTATGTTCTATCCTGCAACTTTACTTTAATGCTGATGTGATTGCTAATCTGGAAAAGATATTGAGCTAACTATGAAAATTGAAATAAATTGCTCTAAACATAGAACATACCTAAAATTAACAGTGTTTCTTCTTGCATTAAAACAACACCAATTCCATTTCCTAAGGCATCACATTCCACAATAAAGGTTTTTGTGAAGTCTGACATAGCTAAGACCAGTGCTTGGCACATTGCCTCTTTAAGATGTTCAAAGGCCTTTGTTGCTTCTAGATTCCAAGAAAATGCATCTTTCTTTAGTAATGTTGTTATAGGTGTTACTATTCTCCCATAATTCTTAACAAACTTGCAATAATGCCTTGTCAACCCGTGAAATCCTAGCAGATGCTTCATGGATGTGGGGATTGTCCATTCCTTAATGGCTTTAATTTTGCTAGCATCTACCTTAACACCTTTATGAGATACAATATGACCCAGATATTCCACCTCTTGTACTCCAAAGAAACATTTGGAAGTTTTTCCATATAATTGTTTTTCCTCCAATAGTTTGAGCACCCTGTCAACATGTTGAACATGATCCTTCCAAGACTTGTTGTAGATTAGTATATCATCAAAAAATACTAACACAAATTTTCTAAGAAAGGGTTCGAAAATGGAATTCATCAAACCTTGAAATGTAGAAAGTGCATTGGTAAGACCAAAAGGCATGACCAAAAATTCATAATGACCCTCATGAGTTCTAAATGTTGTTTTTGGAATGTCTTCAGTCTTCATTCTGATTTAATGATATCCTGAACGAAGATCCAACTTGGTGAAATAAATTGCTCCACGTAATTCATCCAATAACTCATCAATGACAAGAATGGGAAATTTATCTTTAATAGTGAACTTGTTGAGCTCCCTATAATCCGGACACATGCGCCATGATCCATCCTTCTTGTGTACCAATACTACTAGAGCAGAGAAAGAACTTTGACTATATTGAATTATACCAGCTTCTAGCATTTCTGCAACCATATGTTCAATTTCACTCTTTTGTGCATATGGATATCTGTAAGGCATGGTGTTTGGGGGAACACTTCCTGGAATCAAATAAATAGCATGATCATGATCACGAATAGGTGGGAGGCCTTTGGGAGTCTCAAATACCTTGGAATGATTGTCTAAGAGTTTTTGGAGATCTGGAGAAATACATGATTTCGATGTGGGAACCTCTAGTGAACATAATTGTGCAATTATGCCCCATTGTTCTTTCTTTAGAAGCTTTGTCATGCTGTTAGAGCTGATTATATTTCCCAGTTTCCCTGCAATATCTCTTAATTCAACTTCATTTCCTTCCCAAAAAGAAATCAAGACAAGTTCTTGAAAATTAAAAGTTTTGGATTGTAGATTACTGTGGTGTGGTTTCTGAGAGGAGTTCGGATTTTCCACAGTGCTCATCTTTATATTGGTCGACATTTCGAGTCTAGACCCAGACTCATCATCAGGACTGATATACGGAGAAAAGAATGAAAAGGGTTTTTTGATAAATATGAACTATGTTTTTTTATTATTGTTATTAATCCTTATTTACTTGATCACTATTTATTTTAATCATTATTTACATTAATATTACTTA
>APFE030669907.1:123125-173780 GCA_000404065.3 Pinus taeda | reverse complement strand
ATCTATTATTATTATTATTCTTATCTATGGTTACTAATGCGTAGCGAAATTAATTTATTTTCAAGGGGTTTATACTATTATTCATCTATCAAGTTATTATGTTAAAATAAATAGAGTGATTTGTTAGATTATCAATCTAGGTATTAAGTTCCATATTTAACCTAGCTACAATTTTTAATGAGAACCTATGCTATTATTCGTGGGGGGTGAGTAAAGGGTTCCAATTTTTGTTGATTTCTAAGCCTCCATCCCTATTAAGGTTTCGAGGGTGCTTTATGATTTCAATAGCTTCTCTAACCTTTCGCTTGAAATGGTGATCTTCCTTGGCAATGACCTTGGCGTCTTCAAGGCATATATGGTGATTAGTTTTACCTACATGCTCAGCTAAGGCTGAAGAGTGGGTTCTTTCGTTGCGGATATTTGGACTATGCTCTTTGAGCCTAATCCTTACGGACCTACCCGTTTCTCCTATATATTGATCCGCACAAGAGCAGTTAATGATATATACTCCTTTCTGCTGAAGATGCTCTTGGTTGTCCTTAACAGATTTCATTCTTTGTTTAATGGTGGACCAGGGTTTGAATGTAGTCTATATATTTTTCTTTTTGAGGATTTTAGCTATCTTGTCTGTGACTCCTTGAATGCAAGGAAGGTGGGCATTAGAGGTTGGGGGGTCTTTCGCCTTGTTTATATTGCTATCAGATTTGGCCTTTTGAATAGCTTTGTATATGCTTTTATTGTTGTACCCTAGGTTGGCAAATGTTCTTTTTAGGTAAGAAATTTCTTCCTCAGTATGGTTAATATCATAAATTCTATAAGCTCTAGTGAAGAGGGTCTGCAATACCCCCATTTTCTGGGCTGGGTGGTGGTGTGAATCAGCATGCAGGTAGCTATCCGTATGGGCTTTCTTTCTAAATACTTTGTGACCTATGGAACCATCATTTCTTCTTATGAGGAGAATGTCCAAGAATGGTATGCAATTATTTTCTTCTACCTCCATTGTAAATTTGATGTCTTCAGACATGCTATTAAGATGGTCCAAAAAGTTGTTAAGCTCATTTTCTCCATGAGGCCAGTTGACACTGGTATCATCTACAAACCTAACCCAAGATTTAGGTTTTAATGAGTATGAATCCAGAGCCTTCTTTTCGAATTTTTCCATGAAAAGGTTTGCCACGATTGGTGAAAGAGGTGATCCCATAGCAACACCCGAAGTTTGTTCAAATATTTCACCTTGGAAGGAGAAGAAGGTGGAGCGAAGGCAGATTTCAGCTAATTTAGCAGTCTGGGAGTCTGCTACTTCTTTAACTACCTGAATTGCTTCATCAAGGGGGATTTTGGTGAAGAGCTGGACCACGTCAAAACTAACGATTTTATCTCCAGGATCTAGCTTAGTATTTTTAATGTATTTGACAAATTGATTGGAATCTTTAATGTAAGAGCTAGTCTTGCCCACTAGCGGGGATAAAATGCTAGCGACATACTTAGCTAACTCATAGGTGGGGGATCCTATAGTGTTGACTATAGGTCTTAAGGGGACTTCTTTTTTATGAATTTTAGGGGCTCCATAGATCCTAGGGGTGATTTCACTATTAGGGGTCAATCGCTTTTTTAGTTTATCATCCAGATTGGTTTCTTTAATGGCTTTCTTTACCAGGTTTTTGATTTTGGAGATAGGGTTTTTCTCTAATTTCTTGTAGCTACCACTATTATATAAGTGGTCTTTCATTTTGTTGACATAATCTTCATAATTCATAATGACAGTGGCGCCTCCTTTGTCAGCCTTCAGAATTACAATGTCCTTATTATTTCCAAGACTTTTTAAGGCTTTTAGCTGTTCAAGGTTTAGGTTTCTTCTAGGGGGTTTGGGTTTTCTTAGGATAACGGCACATTCTTGTCTAACGAGATCTTTATCTTCATCCTTAAGCGTCTTGATTCCGTCTTCTAAGTTGCAAATGATTTCTTCATTGTGGATTTTGTTAGGGGCCAAGGCGAAATTTAGACCTTTGTTAAGGACCTCTATTTCTTCCTTCTTCAGCTCATAAGAGGAGATATTAATCACTTTCTTGTTCATAGTTGAGGAATCCGGGTTTTCAATTTTAGGGTTTGCTATTATTTTCTGGTTATCTACATTATTATTCTGAGTGGTGTTTTCAAAACTGCTATCTATAGTCCTTATATCTAATTTATTATTTATATTGGGCTTATTAACTAACAATCTATTTAAATTGACGCTATCAGTTACATACTTGGGATAAGGGGCGCTCCACATGCTGCCTGCTACAGCTTCTGAAGTGTTACTGGGGAAGTCTTCATTGCTGCTGCGCAGAGATTCTTTGTCCAATCCGATACCGGCTGCGTGTTCCAGTTTGTTTGTGTTTGTGCTGCCTGTTATACTATCTAATGAGTTTTCTGGGTCTTTTTTGCTGCGTAGAGTTTCGCATACAACCCCAGTTGCGTATTCATCTTTTAATACAGCGTATTCATTTGTTATTTCTGTGTTGGGCTGGCTAGGATCCGGACTGCGCAGTTTTATGCCTTCATGTTCGGTATTCGTATTGGATTCCCATATTGTTTCAGCGCTAGAGACCCCACGCTGTCTGTTTTCTAAATCTTTGTTGTTTGCTATAATATTTACTGTGTTGTTTATACTGGCAGCAGCGTGTTCAACTGTTATGGGTCTCGTGCTAGTTGTTACGTTAATGTGGGGACTGCGCAGTGCTATGTCTTGTGCGCTGGGCTCTTTCATTTCCATATTCGCGTTGGATTCCCCTAATTCTTCAGCGTTGGAGCTATTGTGTTGAGTGTTGTTTGGGTGTACAACTGTATTACGCATTCCAATAGCAGGGTTGTTCCTCAGGAGCTGTTCATTCCTCCCACGTTGTTCCAGTTTATGAAGCTTGCCCAGGTGTTTAAACTCAGCGTTTTCTTTTTCTTTGCTGGCCTTCAGTGCTGCGGAGGCATCTATGACCTCCCATAGGTCCTGTTCGATTGTTGCTGCTAGTTTCAGGTGGGTTTTGAAGGCTGCTAAGAATAATCTTGCTAAAGAGGTCCTGGTTTTCCAAATTTCTAGGCAAATCAGGGTTTTACTGAATCGCTCAAATATTTTATGGTATTTTTGGTTGTGTAACCTGTGTTTTATGCAGGCAAAGGTAGGGGTAAGATTAGAGTCGCGACATTGCTTGAGGAAGTGTAAATCAGCGTCTTTTCTCTGTATTTTAACCCTTGTTCTTTTGAGATTACGAATCTCTTTCCAAGTATCCCCTCCGTGTAGGGTAACTATTTTGGATTGTAGATTACTGTGGTGTGGTTTCTGAGAGGAGTTCGGATTTTCCACAGTGCTCATATTTATATTGGTCGACGTTTCAAGTCTAGACCCAGACTCATCATCAGTTTTTGTAGATTACTGTGGTGTGGTGATTTTCCACAGTGCTCATCTTTATATTGGTCGACGTTTCGAGTCTAGACCCAGACTCATCATCAGGACTTGTAGATTACTGTGGTGTGGTGATTTTCCACGCTGCTCATCTTTATATTGGTCGACGTTTCGAGTCTAGACCCAGACTCATCATCAGGACTTGTAGATTACTGTGGTGTGGTGATTTTCCACAGTGCTCATCTTTATATTAGTCGACGTTTCGAGTCTAGACCCAGACTCATCATCAGGACTTGTAGATTACTGTGGTGTGGTGATTTTCCACAGTGCTCATCTTTATATTGGTCGGCGTTTCGAGTCTAGACCCAGACTCATCATCAGGACTTGTAGATTACTGTGGTGTGGTGATTTTCCACAGTGCTCATTGTAGCCATTGGACTCCTAGTACAACATCAGCACTACCCATTGGAATGGAAAGCATTAAACTATTCAATACTTATTCTCCCATGGATAACTTGATATTATGGTACTTTCCAGAGCAATTTATGATTCCTCCATTTGCAACCATCACTTGACACGCTGGTGCTGGATATAGGAAGCAATTCAATTCCTTGGCTATCTTACAATGAATAAATTATGGGTACTACCTGAATCAATCAACACTAGTACCTTTTTCTCCTTAATATATCCTTCTATCTTGAGAGTTTGAGTGGTAATTCCTGCCAATGCATTACAAGATATGGTCAGATTCATTTCTTTTTTCTCTAGGATTGGTTCCTTGTGTATATCTTCTTCTTTTGACGTTTCTTGTTCCTTTTCTTCCTCCTCTTCACAATTTATGTAAAATAATGTCTTCTCAACACACTTATGACCTTTAGTGTATTTGCTATCACAACTGTAACAAAGCCCTGTGCTCTTTTTTCTTCCAATTGTTGTGGTGTCAGCCTTGTAGGTTGTGGAAGGCTAGGGGCAGCAACACTTCCATCTTTATAGTTGTGAGTGGTAGGCTTCTTTGTTGCCATAATTTTGCTTTCAATTTTTCTTGCCAACCTAAATGCTTTCTCCAATGAATCAAGTTCCCAAAGGCGAACCTCATGTTGGATGTTATCCTTTAAAGTTCCTATGAACATATCAATTCTATGCTCCTCTGGAATATCTTTTACCCTTATATTCAATTTTGGAATTCATCAATGTGCTTCACCATTGAACCCTTTTGTTTGAGATTTATTAATTTGCTAAAAAAAGTGTTGTTTTTTGTATCCTCATAATGTGCTATCATTTCCTCCAGAAAAATTGACCAAGTGACAATTTGGTTATGAGAGCAAAGCCATCAATACCATACAAATTGATTGGGTTCTAAATATAAAGTTGCAATGCGTACCTTTGGTGTGTTTTGCACATTATAGAGATCAAGATATTGATTTATCTGTAATATCCATGTTACAGGATCCTTGCCATCAAACTTCCTCATATCGATCTTTGGAACATGGTGGGTCTTCAATCCAACATTATATTCTATGGAATCATGATTAACATTTCTTTTGTTCTCATCATGAGTTTCCTCTACTAACTTTTCGCCATTAGGAAGCATTTCTTGAAGCAACTTTGCCAAACCTCCTTTCAAACCTTCCATGTCTTTCTTCAAATCTTCAATGTTTACTTCTAAACCATCCATCTTAGATTCCACGCCATCCATCTTAGCTTGCACGTCATCCATCTTAGTTTCCATGCATTTCTTTAAACCATCCATGTTAGCTTCTGTTATTTTTTGTGAGAGTGAAATTTGTTGCACTTGGTCTCGTAATTTTGATATATCATGTCACATTTCTTCCTCTTCTTCATGAGTCATGGTAGAGCTTTCAAGTTGCTTACTAGGTGTCTCCATTTTCTTTCTTCAGAGCATCAATTAATGATAATTATGCTTCACTATGCCCTTTGAATTACTTCAAACTATTTTTTCAAACCAAACTTATGCAAATTTTTAAAAAGACTACACACTTTTTTTCTCTTTGTAAGAGCTTGATATTGAATCTATTGTATCTCTGTAATTTCAGATCTCCAAGGTCTAAAATTTGTCCTATGGTAGCCCTCTGAGTCCTCTTTCCAACCCCACAAGTCTGATCAAGATTGGATTCTCCAAGAAAAAGTCATTCCAAATCTCCCACGATAACCTGATTATAAATTGGTTTAGTAGAGCGAACTTGTACGAAGTTCCACGTGTCACTGTTTCGACCTTTGGACCTGGAAACGACACACAAAACTACAGTCCGTCTTCTTTTTGTGACTTTTTACGAAATTTCAATCTGATGCTCAGAGAGAGTTATGACAATTTTCCCAAGGTCACATGTTTGAGATATAATTCGGGAGCTTGCAAAAACCCTAACTTCCTTGGATCATATCTCCGAAAATATAGTGAGACAAGATCTGAAATTCGGACCCGAGGTTCATCAAGACTTCGGCTCAGATGGGTTTTAATTTCAACTTCTGAAACTTCGCAGAAACAAAATTATAGCGAAATGCCACGATGACCTATTTGAAGCAGCGAAACCCTAGAATCCAAAGCTCGGATACCAACCAAATGTTACGCAACCAGCTCACAAAATAGAAGAAAAGATAGATCAACGACTTCAAAATTAGTCTCTTCGAGAGGGCAACCTCCTTTACATTACACAAATGAACAATTATTGGATGATACAAATGACAAGACCTTTCTATATAGAGGAGTTTAAGGGGTCCCAATACAATCTAAGCCTACATAACAATACTATTGTAGGGCCACAACAATAAAATTAGTGGGCTTCTATGGGGCACAATAATAACATCATGGGGACTACATAGGCACAATAATACAATAAGGGGGTTGCACTCATAACAATAAGGGGTTACACTAGTAGTATAGGGACCTAACAGCCTTATTACTAGTTAATCATGATTAAATGACACAATTAATTATTTTAAACCTAATTAATTTATCCTAATCATGATTAATCTACTCTAAAGGCACATTTTAATTTGCAAGGCCTTTTTATTCATTTTTCGAAGGTTTTTTTATTATTTTTTCTTTGTTAGTTAACCACGATTAAATAATGTAATTAACTTCACTAATCAAGCTCAAACACGATTAAACTGTGTGATTGATTTATTCGCTCACCTAATTAAATTTATTTTCGAGCTTATCACGTTTAAACAGTGTGAAAAGACTAACTATTTCTGTTCTCCTAGTTACAATGTGTCATTTAGACAAGCTGCACACTTTATTTACAAAAATTCTTGAAGCATGCTTTCATGCACTCCTGATTTTTTTGGTGGCATTTAGACTTGCTCACCTAGGGTGACATTTTCATATATATATTTTTTTCTTTTTGTTTTTATTTCCTTTCTTTTCTTTCTTTCTTTATTCTATTTTTTCTGTCCCCTACAATTTATTTTTCTTTTCTAAATTTTTTTATTTCCTTTTGAAATTAAATTTCAAACATGAAACATTATTTACATTTTTCAAGTATAAATCATCAAGTAAAAACAACTCATCCTATGAAATATAGGACCCCAACATAATTGATGCCTTTCTCCAAACCCTTGACTTGCTCTTATAATCTTCTGGTGGGCAAGCAACGGCCAAGATCTAATCTCGATCAATGGCTTAGATCACTTTGACTCCTTTAATATAAGTCTCTAGAGCAGAATTGAAGTACCTTAATTAATTAATTTTAATTAACCAACTTTCCTAAGTTAGACTTAGGAAATAATTAAAATATTGGCTAATTAATTTAATTAAGGCATTTTTGAGTCTTTTCTCGCAAAACCTTTTCTGAGTTTTGAAGATCTCATGTTCCTTAGCCTCTTAGCATCATCTGAGACTAGAACACATGTCCGCTACCAAAAATTAATAATATCTAGGAGAGAAATTCTCCTATGGGGTCACCCACTTTTGGTGGGTAACAAGACCCTCACCAAGTGTAGAATCCCTACAGGTTAGCTGGGGATAGAAATAGGGATGGGAGTGGCATAATGCATTTTTAAGCTGTTAAAGAAGATTATAAAGAGTGTTTCACATCATCATAAATTTCTGCATACAAATCACTGTGACCAATCTGGGATTTATTGGTTTTTATTAGTTCCAAGGTGGAGAAATAGCAGGAATGCTAGATTTTGTAATATGTACAAGATTTTTGTGGGTAACTGGCACAATTTATACAATATTTGACAGTATAATGAAATAAAATATATATGTTTTTTGTTAAAAAATAATGCGCTTCTTCAAGTGGCATCCAATCCCTTTCATCTTTTCGGAAAATAATTTTCAAAACTACAATTTTATCTGTATTTATAGTATATAAATAGAACTATTTTTTCTTTTCAAAGCAACCAATGGTCCAATACTACTACAATCCAAGTTATCACCACCAAACTTCTGCATAGTTATGGAGAGTTTCAGTTGTCTTAAACAACGGCAAAACTAAATTATAGCTTAGACAGACCTCTTTCTATATTTGATTTGAATATTGCAGAAAATGCATATATAAATCTAAAAATATAACAAATACGAAACCATGTATAAAGGTCAAGGATAATAATACGACAGACATAGGCATGTTGCATGAGAAAAGTATACAATGAATACCAAAACACCTCTATGGTATCAAGCAGTGAAAGCTAGCCATTTATAATAAAAAATGCTTAAAGCAAGTTGTTATAATTGCACCCTGATCAATGACAATCAATAGCAAAGTCCCAAATAATGCAACAATAGAATCAGAGAAATATATAACTACATTGAAATAGAAAGTTAAATGGGGACTCAAAAATTTCCGAAATATTTCCAGTACTTATCAAGCAAGACAGTTTCTTCCCTTTCAACAGGGCAGCTAAAACCAACCTCGCCATTTTGCAATAAACAGAAAATCTGTATTGACTTATGTGTTTATATTTTTCCATTATCAGCACTGTGATATTCGAATGGTAATATTTGTTTTTTAGTAAGCAACCAAAACTAGCCAACAGACAATTATCATTCCTTACAGATCACAATTTTTATCATAATACATGACAAATTCACTTCTCTTTCCTTCTTACTTTTATTACAGAAGCATGAGAGATAAGATACTCACATCGTTCATTGTCAAGAGGTCTAAGCACTTCTCCAATAATTTGACCAACACTTTGAAGAGATTTCAAATCATCTTCAGTTTTATCAAATTCCTTTTTGGCAGCTCTCAAATTATCTCGAACTGCAGTTTACCAAATTTTTGTCACAATAAGATATTCACACATAAATAATGAAAACAACCAATATATTCATTTGTAGAATATTCAAACTAATACAAACAATTTTAGTCAATATATAAAATATTCTTTGTTTACTCTGTAAAGTCCTCCACACTGAAGTATACGAGCGTGAGAGGACCTCATATGAATTCACCCTACTCAAGAAAATCAGAATCCAAAAGGATACAACCTACCACAAAACCACTAGCTACAATAAAATTAAAAACCAACAAATAAAGAACTATAATTTAGATCGAATGATCGTTTCTGCTTACATTTAGGCCCCCAAGAACAACCCCACCACACCCCAAAAATATTTATAAACTGGTAACCACAACTGCTCTATAGGTGTGCTAGAAATCTTCTTTTCTAAGTTGAAACTTGAACCCATTGGATATCAAATACTCCATGGGAATCATTAAAAATAACAAGAAAATAGAAAGGCAGTTCAATGCAGCTCAACAATACATTATAAACATTACATGATAACATGAAAGTCTTGCCAGACTCCCTGAACATTAGTCTAACTGTGCTGTCATACACACAAGACCACCATGTGCTTCACCAACACCTTTAACTCCTGTCCAGACTCATTTTCCAATTACTCTGTGCAGAGAATACAACGAGCTTATCATATGAAGTTTCAACCAAATTGACCAGCGATCACAAAACAATCAAGACAACTGCAAGACTCCCCTACAGCCCATGAAAACTTGAAAACTTAATCCATCATATATTCATAGCTAAGCTACGATCTTCCATGTATACTCAGCAGCTTAAAGGTGTGAGAACATTAAGTTTCCTCTAGAAATTATGTTGATTTCTCTTTTGAAGACCTTTTGCAGCCACTGCATCCATATCAGCTTTTTCTAGCTCATCAAGGAAACTAATTTTAATCATCCTGACCTTAAACATCTATGCTGCTCCAGTTTCTAATTAAATTCCAAAAAAAATGAGAGAAAACTCTCATCAACTTTAACTTGGACTGAAAACTTTCTAGTATGTCCTGTCTCCTTCCATATTGCAGTGATAACTACCATAGTTTTAACTTCTTTCCACCTTGGATAATGAAAACACAAACATAGTAACCAAGAAACATTCAATTTAGTCATCGATCAATTATACATTGCAAATTTCAAACTTGAGAAACAACATTCGAAATCACTGAATAATGGCATAGAAACTCATTATGTTCTTTTCCAAGAACTGACATAGCTGCTAATCACTCCCAGAATCTACAACCTTTCTGATATAAAGAGCTTAAAGGCTCATAGCAGACACAAGTTACTCTCATGACTCCACTTTCCTCACAAACTTTCTAGAGTGGTCTAGACCAAGGATGCCAAAAGCATCAACCCCCCACCCTTTCCAGCCATAGAACTGCGCTTCCAGTGGGTGTGCTCAAGGAGTGCACTCCCAAAATCTGGGAGTGTGCACCAGACCTTTTGGGCACACTCCCTTCCAATTTGAGAGTGTGGCGCTCCCAAAGCTTAGAACCGTGCTCCCTCCACACTCAAACCACAATCTGCGAATGCTCCTTGGACACTCCCTAATGCTAATATTAATTTTTTTAAGTAAAAGGATAAAAAGGAAAGATAAAGGAAATGTCAACTTGGATGAAAAGGAAAGATAAAGGAAATGTATATCAACATGGATAAAAACAAAAAATAAAGGAAATGTCAACTTGGATAAAAAGGAAAGATAAAGGAAACGTTTATCAACATGGATAAAAAGGAAAGATAAAAGAAATGTCAACTTTTATCTACATTTCCTTTATCTTTCCTTTTTATCCTTTCACTTAGGTTTTTAACATTATCATTAATTGTTTCAAGATGTTTGAGAGTGGTTCCAACCTCATCAGACTTCATATAGAAAAAGTAGAATTTCATATCCAATTCAAAATTCAGCAAACTTATAATTTTCAACATTTCAGAATTGATGGGATTGTGACATCTTCATTAGATTCTATCATGTATGAAGGTACATGATTGGCATTTAATCAAAACAAACAAGCCCTATATGACATATGTATCCTAATGTTGTGCGGTGTTATTTGTTGAACTCCTTTGTCATGTGACATGTCTGTAGCAAAAGATTATCTTTCACTCAAACCAAAATCATTAAGCGGGCATATTAAGGTTTTTCTACCATATTTTAGGGCTTAGATTAGGAAGGTTCGTCAAAATTGGGTGGTGTCAACTGATGTCCCTAGAGGATTGAGGTAGAAAGAAAGGCTAGACAAGAGGTAAAGAATGAAAGATTATACTAATGATGGGGATCTCGATATAACCACTGGTGGAACATTGCTTGTCAACTAGTAGCTCAATTTATTGTTTTGGACCTTTCTAACTTCATATTTCCGTGTGCAAATGGCCTCTATTGTACACATAACTATTTGATCACAATATTGTTGACAATTGCTAGATAACCTATACTCTCCATTATATGGCTTATAAATTTGAATGTTTGTTTGTAAATTTGAATGTTTGTCACGTCCTTTGAACGTGCGGCACTGGTAAGGTTTATCCCAATGGTGTGACCAACTTACGACTACTACTTCCTGACTACACCTCTAGCACTTATACTTCTTATTCATGTGTAAGATATATTAATATATTATGTGTGCGGAATCCAACATTCAATCTTAACACAAGTATAATGCCAAACTACAATTTTATGTTTTCCATAGCGTTCACATTCATAACATCATCACATATGTAACATGCTACAATATTTTGTCACATAAAGACGTTACTTCATCACATATATGCAATACAGGTTTTCTCCAAACAAGACACCAAATTTGTACAACGGGATACTTCAATCCTATCTTCAATTATATTTGTTATTTCTTCAAATTACAACTTACATAAATCTGGGGAGAGCAATCTTGGTTCCTCAAACAAAATCCAAAACCCCACACACTTTGTTCAAGACTTCTCTCACACGGTTTTGGGCATGCATGACTCCTCTCAGCTCAATCCATTCCAACTCACCCTACAACTCGGTTGGAATGGTCTTGTTGTCGCACAAAGTGTTTAGGCACCGTGACAGCGCTCAGAGTAAGGGTTGCCACTCCAATCCTTACTCACTCTAATTAGACTCTCTCCTAGACAAGTCAAGGAGGGTAGTCCCTAAGGTGAATGAATGACAATAGCCAGTGGAACACAGGCTCTAGGAGACTTAAAGATGGACAACTTAACGAATGTAAATGAGTCTTGGTAATTGAGATGAATAGATCAAACACTAACACGACCATGACACGGCCACAAAATATAAATGATTATAGACCAATGCCTTTATACTCAATTAACCATAGACTAAGTAAAAACAAGTTACCCAGAGCAATTTATAAATGTGACAAATAGCGACGATCATGAATGATCAATGCCCAAAACTTTATCTAGCAATTAAATCCTGTGAAATAAATATGAAATTTAAATGCTAATCAACGTTTCCAGATTTAAAATGTTTTTCATTAATAACCCAGATCTAGAATAATTTATCAATAGGCAATATAAATTTTTAAAACATTAATCGCACTTGCCAATAGAGAAATCACTAACTTACCACGAAAGGACACCAAGGAACTTTAGATGAACAATTTAATTATTCCTTAGGAAATTAAAGTAATGTGGTAAAATGAAGAGATCAAATTTTTTATGTGACAAAAGTAAATTAAAAGGGTTAATAAATCAAAATTTTAATGGGCCATGGGCCACATTAAAATTTGTAATGTATTAGCTCAAATCCTCTTTAAATTTAATTCTTTAGTAATCTCAAATTACAAAATGAAGATTTTTTAAACTTTAGATTTTTTTAATGTTTTAAATTTTTTAGATTTTTTTATTTTAGAAAATTTTTATGAAAATAAAAATCAAAACAATAAAAAAAAATTAAAATGAAAACAAAACAAAAAATAAAAATAAAAAAGGGAAAAGAAATTAAAAATGAAACTAAACCAAAATAAAAATAAAAAAGGACTAAAAATAAAGGAGCTCAATTGAAGCCCAAAACTGAAGTAAAAATAAGATCAAAACCTAGCTCAACCAACAAAGGAAAAAATTAAAATTAAATAAGGAAAATGAAATCAAATTTATCTAACCCTAACACATTCATAAAATACAAATAGGTGAAAGAAAATTCGAAAGGTTTGAGTCTTTTGTTGTGCGTGCAAGTCGACGGAAGGTAGGAACGATAGCAGAGAGCGAAGGAATGAGGGTCGATGGAGTTGCAAGTAGGTTTGAGGAACGCGGGAAGAGCAAGAAGGAAGAACGCAGGTGAGGGATGGAAGGATGCACGGACAGCGAGGAGGGCAGATCGAAGAGCAGCAATCCAGCAGCAAGAGGAGATGCTGGGATGCGAGGGTTTGGAGTAGCGGTAGGCAACGAGGAGATATGCAAATCGAGCAAGGAGGGACGGACAGGCAGATGGATTTGCTTGCAGGGGTATGGCAGCAACAGAAGAGAAGGGTTGCGGATTTGTGAAAAGAATGCAGCAAAAAGCAGCATTTTGAGGGAAGGAAGATGCTTGGACATAGACCAAGAGGGATGCAGAGATGTGAGGAATGGAGCAGCAGCAAGGAAGAAGGTTGCAGCACACCAAGTAAACAAAACAAAACAAAAAATATCGAATTTTTCAAGAAACCCCAAAACGCAAACAAAATAAAAAATATTTCAAAATTTTTGCAGTGAGAAGAATAAAAAAAAGAACTTAGGGAGCATTTCCAGACAGCTAACGGAAACCCAAAATAAATCAAGAAAATCAAATTCCACGTCAATATATTTTTTATGCTTCAGATTTAGCCTTGAAACCCTCATGAAAATTTCCAAATCTAAAAATATTTTAAACCCTTGGACTGCAAAAATCTGAATAATATCCCTGGAAAATTATGTTGATAAACCCCCAGAGATCCAGTTGTTGCCCTCCAAGGCCTAGATCTAGACTCTACACAAATTTCCTCCTCAGATATGTAGTTGCACAGTAACAAGAAACACCCAAACGATATATACAATGATAAAATAAACTAAAACCTAGAAAAACCCAAGTCAGAAAACCCAAGATAATTACAAAATTTACAAGTTGCAGGCTCTAATCAACCAAATTTGTCATTATACCATACAAAAAAAATGATAGGAGGTGCTAACTCGAAACCCTTCGTGCATCACCAACAAAAAATCTTCTGATAAGACCGGGATTAATTTTACTGGGCTCCGCAGAAAACACAGATTGGGAGTTGGCTGGTCCAACTGAAAACTTCCCCTAACGCCCGAGGATCTAAAAATCAAGATTTATTGCAAAACCCAATCCAACAATTAAAATAGAGTGAGAAAATGATAATAAAATTCAAATAAATAGGGATACCTGCTTTTACATTCAAAATTTAAATTATCACTTAAACCCCAGCGACTGAGCAAGAGACATGTACTCAAATCACTCTTTAGAAGCTATTATCAATGGCTTTAGAAAAAATTATGCATGAAGAAAACACATCTTACAGTATTCTCATGAAGAGTAACACCAGCAAACTTAACCCCAAAGTCTTTCTTTATTATCCAGGAAAAAAGATTACACAAGAGCTTTTCGTTAAGCACGCGACTCAAAGGTTGGATGAATTGACTAACGAATGACTTCCTATTTAAAGATAAATCCTCCAACGGCTAGTTCGAGTGATCCTCGTCAAAGCAATCTCGACCATTGATGAAGATTAAAATTCCTTTTAATCTCATCCGTCAAAATATTTAAATATTTAGGGAAATTCGAATTTTTCAATTAAATGCATTTTAATTAACTCAAAAATTAATTTTTTGAGTTAATTTCCCCAAAATTTTGACTTTGACTTAACCCCGGGCATCAAAGGTTTCAAATTTATCAAAATAATTAATTTACCTTAGTCCCTGGGCCTCTTAAAAAAAAAGTTAAGGACCAACGAATTTTGCCTTCGAAGAATTTAAATTTACCTAGGACCTAGAATTAACTAAATTTTTGGCTTAGGATTTTAATTAATTTTTGGCCAGAAAATTTAATTAATTAACCTATGAGGGGATTAATTATTTTTCCAACCCTCAAGACACTTTACATCATGATTTTCATATTTTTTACATCGTAAAGGGGAAAACCCATTTGTAATAGACCCTCACACACAAATATATTCTAGCAGACCAAGCAATTTGTAATAAAATAACATATCCAAATAGTTAGGATTATTCCCAAATCACTTTTACATAGACTCGATCTAGAACACTAAGACTCGCCTAAGGTCCCAGTGACAAAATCCATTCCGACTTTGGGGTAAGATTGAAGGAAAACTCTGTCGACCATCCGAGAATGGATCGATGAGACAAAAAACCTCCCGGAAGGTAGATCGTCACCAGAAAAGTAGGTTTACCTAGGCAATTACATACATGACATGGATCTGCTGAGATTATTTACATCATATACATGCAGAATGGGTTTACATTATAACATGATGATCAGGCTGATGATGATAGCTGGACGGCACGGACACATTGATCAGGCGTTATCCCTTTTGCAAAAAAAAAAAAGAGGTGTACTACTATGGGTCATTGACACGTAGTGGTCAATAGGTCTCACATTCGTTTCATTCAACTCCCTCAAATTTGTTGAGTCTGTTCGGTCCTACACCTTCGTTCAATTTGTTCGGTCCTGCACCTCCATTTGATTCGTTCACTTACTCCATCATGTGGCTTTCGTTCTTCATCGTTCCACTTCCTTTCGTCTTCTATATATATGTTTCCTTAGTTCCATTAGGGCAGGGATCGGTCGGTCAAGACAACATTTGGTTTGTTCTTCGTTGTGCAAGAAACCTCAAATTTGAGGCGGGTCAACCCGTTCCATCTCGTGGGGTCACTTCATGTGATCTCGGGCCAACTCGTTCGACAGTCAAGCGAGCATCTCTATTCCGTCTTGGGTGCCTTGGGACCAATTCTGGCCCATCTGGGCCAAACTCGAATGCCATCATGCGGGTGCGTTCCAGGTCGATTCAAGCACCTTCCTTCCCACATCAACCAACTCAAGCGCCAAATGCCAAGCACGATCATGCCAACTCGAGCACTTTCGTGTTGACTCGGGCACCTTGGGCGCGCTTGGTCTCCTCATGCCACAACATCCAAAACATCGCAAATATCATCGCAAAATGTGCAATGGTCGTCTTGCCTCATTTAACTCATGTCGCCCGTGGGCGCTCATGCACAGAGGCCTCACATCCTCCCCCACCAAAAAAGTGTTGTCATCCTCAACAACAAACCTCCCCTGGAAAACCATCAATCACCAAAGTTATTGCATCCTCATGAAGACTACTCATCAAATTGACACCTCCTACCATCGAACAACCTTCCAACTACATGAATCATATGAAGAATGCTCATCTCTTGCTCAACTTTGTGACTATGTGAATGCTCCTGTAAAAATGACATTTGTTGGATCCCCTCGTGTCATCAGCGAATTAAGTAGCTAACCCAATCGTAGTGCCAACTCCACAAGAACACACATCACTCGAACAAATGCAAACACCATCACATATCCCCATTTCGTATGAACATCTCCACGCTTATGCATCGTCTCAAATCTCAAATCTACTCATCAAGAAGTACCTATATTAGGCACTCCACATCTCCTCTAACTTGTCACCTTGAGCAATTGATAACGAGTCCATCTCAAAGAGCTCACAATGAAGATGTGGGGTAGCCTCGAGGACTACCTCTCCACACTCCAACTCTATCTCCTAAAGATGTATTGTGCTCTCTTGAATATGCTTTATTTGACCTTCGAAATGGTCCTCCTCTCGGAATGAACCCCCCATACCTCTCTGCAATGTATCTCAACAAATGGGGATAGGAACCTATCCTACCCTCACTATCCTCAATGAGTCGCTCCAACTCTAGATCCTCAGGCCAACCATTTGCTCATGTTGTCTCTCTAGACTCCTCAAGCTCTCTGCTCGATCGTCTATACGAAGGCTCATCATCCTAAACCTCATCCTGGACTGCAAATGAAATCCTTTAGGCTCCATTATCAACAACATGGTGATCCTCAATCAACTCACCCTCCTCATCACATATGTCAACAAAGTCAACATACTTGGATATCAAATGTTAAATATTGTGGCTTAGACAGGTGTTTTAGCCTTGAGAATTATCATTAAGGCTAGTAACATAGAAAAATGAATTATCTCCAAGCCCGTGTAATTTTTCCTAATTTTCACCTAAATCAATGTTGCAAACATCGGCATCGGGATAAAATTGGCAAGGGTCCGGAAAACCAAAAAATCGTTAAAATCAAAAAAATATCGGTAAAAAGTGGCAAACATCGGCAAAATCAAGATACCATCAAAATATTGGAAAAAAATCGGCAAACATCAACTAGGCCAAAAAATTGTGATTTCGAGATAAAATCGGGATGTTATCGAGATGTTCGGAACACTAGTCTTAATTAAGTTAATTAAAGTTTTTTTTTTGTTTCCTACGTTAAAACTTAGGAAAATTGATTAATTGCTTTGCACTAATTGAGATAAGGTCGATTTGCCTCTAAAAGCTTCTTGAAAGTTTCTAAGGTGATCTTATTCGTTGATTAGGACAAGATAATGTTAGTTTTTCGTAGCAACGGACAACTGTTCTAGTCTTAGATGATGTTAATAGGCTAAGGAACACAAGATCTCCAAAACCCGAAAAAGGTTTCACAAGATAAGTCTCAGAAACACCTTAATTAAATTAATTAGCCAAAAATTTAATTATTTCCTAAGTTTAACTTAGGGAAGTTGGTTAATTAAAGTTAATTAATTAAGGTGGTTCAATTTTTCTCTAGAGACTTCTATTTATGGAGTCAAAGTGATTTTAGCCATTGATCGAGATAAGATCTTGGTCGTTGGTTCTCCAAGAGAAGATTATAAGAGCAAGTCGAGGGATTGGAGAAAGGCATCAGTTAAATCAAGTGAGTTTGAGCAGTTCAACTACCTAGTTTGCAACGTTCAGCAAGGGAGCAGTTAAAGCTAGGGAAAGCATCAGAGAGAGGGAGCAGCAGAGATTTGGGAGCAGAGGTTCTGGAGGAAGGTTTCCTCGGTTTTCCAATGTCTGAGAGGCAAGAAAGAGGGAGGCCGAATTATTTGCAGAGGAGGTCAAATTCTACAGTGCAAGTTAGCCAAATTCCCAATGTGAGTTGTTGGAAGGAGCATTGATTCAATTGCTAGTGCCCAAATCTATTCCCGGGAGGCAAAGCAAATTGTTTCCAAAGGAAGAGGAAGGTAGGAGAGCTCACCTAGAGGCAATTCCTTTTGAAAAGTGTAACTAGGTTCGGTCTTGATAATGACATGTAATTGTGATTTTGTAAATGATGAAAAGAAGAAAAATAGAATTATTATTGTCATGCTTGTTTCATGGGTTTCATGAGCAAGAGATTTTATTTTAGATGGCTCCCATTATGAGCCTTTAGGATTTGTCAAAAATAGTCAATGTCATGTATAACCCTACTTGCGCATGTTACAAATGTATTTTTAAGTCTATAGGATTGTCTAATAGCCCTCCAAGACAAGTACATGTTACTCCTCTGCAACTCAGCTTCAAGATGAAGTAAGAAACTCATGTTGACTCATCTTATATGGAGACACATCTATTCGAACTCTCATGTCGGCTTATATTCATAGGCAGACTACTATAAATAGGCACCTCAGCCTATTCCACAGAGACAAAAGTTCGGACATCTCTCTGAAATTTTGGGTGGACGGTTAAGGTGACAAGTTTGGATAGATTGCAAAAGCAAGTTCACTTAAGGAGCTCAGATAAGGGTACAAGATTGGAGAGATCAACTCGGTGCCAAATCAAGGAGTTTGGGCTTACCTTTGAGATTCGGATAACAATTACAGACAAGTAAAGGGACAAGTTCGGATAGATTGCAGTGACAAGTATTTCAGTATAGGAACTCGGATTGCAGTGACAAGTATTTTGGTGACATTACAATGATATGTCTCGATGCTACCACAGTTCGTTGATATCATAGTTTAGTGACTATCTCAGTATAGGAGATGATCTCAGTCTATCCACAGTTTGTTTTGGAGCTATCACTGTAACTTTCTTTTGGTGCCGCCACAGTGAGAAAGGCTTGGTACCACCACAGTATGAAGGAATCGATAAGGACTCAATGCCATTACAGATATAAGATCTTTATGTCATGTCAATGATAAGAACTTGATGGTAACTATGTCTCGGTGCTAAGAAGGTCAAAGCGGAAGAGGAGTCAAGAAAAAGAAAAGAGCAGAAGGCAATCAAGAGAACTAATGTCTTGGTCTTGGAGTGGCTGATAGGTCAAGGATCTTGGTATTCATCAGTTGGAATCTCTATAAGAAGAATTTGTGCGGGTTTTCCTCTCAAAGAGTGAGTGGTTTTGGCCCTAGCTAATAGCCTACATTTTGCGTCTCTTGTTTATTTATGTTCATGCATTAGTAGCTGTTTGATAAAAAAGAACACTAATAACCTAAGTAAAGAAGATCCTAATCTAAAGAAGTAAAAAGCACTCACAAGCAATTACTAATTGAAGAGAAATCACCTAACTACTGATGCCCTAGATTTCTCAACAGTGCCAGGGTTATACGAATTTATCTTGCGCATCAGTGTGGATTTCCCAGAGGCAGTGCAAATAGCCTAGGGGAGTGTGAGTTGCCGAGAGAGGGTTAGATCAGTTGCAGAGGGAGACAAGATTGTCTTCTAGATATTTTGCCAATAGATTTCCAGAGGTTTGCCAATTGGGCAACCAGTTGTAATATTTCTCTCAAATTGTTGCATAACAATAAAACCCTCATTTGTTGCACTGGTTTTCCCTTCAGGGTTTTGACAGGGGCAATTGTCCAAAAATAACTGTCGATTTTTATGTGTGTGCATCTATTTCTCAGTTCCATATTTCTATTTTCGTAGCGTTTTTATTGTGAAGAACGCTTCAGCGAATTATTCGTTATTTTCCATTAATAATTAATAGAAGACGAATAAATTGCATTCAGTTAGGAGAATAATTTCCAGTTGTTGCATTCAAGGAATTTTCACATGGTATCAGAGCGTCAAAGATCAGATCAAAATCTCTAAGCGAAAGGAAGCGAGACTGTGCAACTTAAGAGGATCTGTGCAGGCCAGCCAAGCAGTGTGATTTGCAGGGAGGCAAAATTTTGATTTCCAATCCAAAGTGGAGAAGAAGTTTGATTTGCCTCTGGAGCAGTACAATAGGTAGTACGATTGTCAGAGAGGGGTTTTTGGTGAGCAGATCAGTGAGTTTCCAGAGCATATCTAGCGAAGTGATTTGCAGCAAGGGTTTTTCAATAGCAAACCAACACAGGGCAAGGAAGAGAAAGCACACAAAGAGGGAATTTCTTGAAATTCTCAGAGGGTTTCCAACTTTCCAGAAGAGGAAAGGAGGCCGCAATTTCCAGCAGAAGTGACCATTGCAGGTAGTTCGATTGTCAATTCGAGTTACATGGTCAACCAATGTGTGTTGTAGAGGTTGTAGAACGTGTGCCAATACTAGATCGGAGGTAAAGCAAGAAACTTCAATGCTCAGCAACAAGCAGTCATAGTGTCGAAAAGGGTTTTCGAAGGCAAGATCAAAGTCCTAGGGCAATAATGCGCAATCCAATGTGAGTTGCAAGATCTAGTTGAAGGCAGGAGTGCGAGTAGCAGGGAGCATCCAGAGTCAATTTGTTGGAAGGAGAAAAAGATTTCCAGTGTATAGCTCTCCAGTTTATTTGAGTTTCGCAGAGATGGTCAAAGCAGGATTCAGAGATCAGGACATGTTAGATGAGGCCTCTAACTTTGGCACCTGGAAAGCCAAGATGCAATTCCTATTGGATGAGCACGGCCTGAAAGAGATCGTGACAACAATTCTTGTTGAATCGACAGATCCTACCCAATTATGGGAATTCAAGAAGGACATGACCAAAGAAAAGAGGATGGTCCTAGACGGAGTTTGGGATCACATTGTCCTACATATCACAGACAAGAACACAGCAAAGGACATGTGGGATATCGTTTTGAAGTTGTACCAAGATCCATCTGAGAACCAGAAGATGATTCTCAAGGAGAAGTTGAGAATGCTCAAAATGCAGAAGGGCGAGAATGTTCCATCCTATCTCACCAGGATCCAAGGTGTCAGAGAAAAACTTGCAGTTGTAGGAGAGAAACCATCAAATAGTGAACTAGTGCGCAATTGTAGGAGAGAAACCATCAGATAGTGAACTAGTGCGCACAACACTCAACAGGTTCACCAAGGAGTGCCATACATTTGTCCAAGTGATTTATGGGCGAGACACACTTCCTAGTTAGAAGCGCCTATGGAGTGACTTCACTCAGGAGGAGCTAAGGCTCAGCCTCGTAGATGGTACTACCAGCAACAGTGATAAGGGACCGAAAGTGGAGAAGGAAGAAGAGAACGTAGCCCTTCCAGGAAAGGGAAAGTGAAGAAGGGTCCAGTCAAGGACAAGACTCAAAGGGAGAGAAGAAGAAGGACCTGTCGAAGGTCAAGTGCTTTGGATGTGGTGAATTTGGTCACTATGTCACCTAGTGTCTGAAGTGGAATAAGGACAAGAAGGGGAAGTAGACCATAGCACCGACAAACACTGATGGCTTGTCTGCCAGATTGGAGGATGAGTTCCTTATGTTTGCAAAATTATCCTCAAATGGAGGAGTATGATACTCCAGTATGTGAGATCGGGCAGGTCAAAGGGAGGAGCACTAGGATGTCTAGATCTAACCATGATTGTCTTGATCAGTGGATCAAATCCAGTTGTTGTGTATTTCTCATGGATCGGTACCTTTGCTACAAGAGCCCATGGAGTTAAAGTAGCAGGAAGATCAAAATGTGAGCAAGGCATAGTCAGATCATTTTTTAGAGACAGTGCGTTGCTAGTTGCAATCATATGTTGGAGAGATAGTTATAGAGCCAGTGAGGCGCAGTCAGAGGCTCAAAAGCCAGTGCAAAGCTAGTTGCAGTGAGATACTTGAGAGAGAGTTGCAGTGCCAGTTCCAGTGACATAGTAGATCATGAGAGTTTGAGAGTCAGCGGGAGACTAGCTTTAGAGGGAGTAGCCCTATGGAAGCTTGATCTTCAGGATTCTCAGCACATCAATACGCACAGTTGCAGTGGTTTCAACCGCACAGAGGTAGTGCAAGGCATCAACAGTGTGAGATCAAAGTATGCACAGTAGCATGGTGGATAGTAACTATTTTCTTCACAATGATTTCCAGTGACAGGAAGTCAGATCAGGTTGAAGATGTGAAGAAAGGAGGTATCGCAAATGTGAAACATCAGTAGCATAGATTAGTTCGGTTATAACAAGTTCCCACAGACTACCAAGTGGGTGATATACTCACAAAGGCTCTAAGGAGACCCAAGTTCGTCTATTTCAGAGAACAGATGGGTGTAGTGGAGAACACCTTCCTCGCTAAGAGGGAGTTTTAGCTTTTGGTAGCAGAGAACAAGTGTTCTAGTCTCAAATGATGCTAAGAGGCTAAGGAACAGTAGATCTCCAAAACCTAAAAAGGTTTTGCAAGATAAAACTCAAAAACGTGTTAATTAAATTAATCAACCAATAATTTAATAATTTCTTAAGTCTAACTTAGGTTAGTTGGTTAATTAAAGTTAATTAATTAAGGTAATTCAATTTTGCTATAGAAACTTCTATTGATGGAGTCAAAGAGATCTAAGCCATTGATCGAGGATAGATCTTGGTCGTTGGTTGTCCAATAGAAGATTATAAGAGCAAGTTGAGGGATTGGAGAAAAACATTAATTAGATCGAGTGAGTTTGAGCAGTTCAACTACCCAGTTTGCAACATTCAACAAGGACGCAGTTGAAGCTAGAGAAAGCATCGGAGAGAGGGAGCAACAAAGATTTCGGAGGAAAATTTCCTCAGTTTTCTAGTGCCTGGGAGACAGGAAACAGGGAGGCCGAATTATTTGCAGAGGAGGTTGAATCCTGCAGCGTAAGTTAGCAAGATTCCCAGTGCGAGTTGCTGGAAGGAGCATCGATTCAGTTGCTAGTGCGCGAATCTATTCCCAAGAAGCAGAGCGAATTGATTCCAAAGCTAGAAGAAGGCAAGACAACTCACATGGAGCAATGTTGCAGGAAACGTCCTCCCCCCCCGCGAAACGTAGTCCGTACGAATGCGTGGGGGAAGTGCCTCCCGAAACGCGCTTCGGAAAAACCGAAACACGTTTCGGCGCTTCCTGGAAATTTCAAGAAGCGTCTGCCCAAACCACGTTTTGGATTTTCCGAAACGCGTTTCGGATGGCGCTTCGGCTGTACGAAGCGTCAAGCTTCCAAAAAAAATTATAATAAAATGCAAAATATATATATATATATAGCACAAAAATATATATATATAGCAGATGCTCCCTCATGGTCATGTTAAATTCTTAAAGTAAAAGTGACATTCTCCTTTATTTTTCATTTTCTTCCTTTTACTTAAATTTTTAACATTACCATGAAATGACTCAAGATGTTTGAGAGGTTCCAGCCTTATTGGACTTCATATGGAGAAAATAGAATTTCATATCCTATTCAAAATTCAGCAGACTTAACAGTTTTCAGGAATTCAGGATCAATGGGATTGTGGCTTTTCATTAGATTAGATCAAGTATGAAGGTATGCAATTAGCATTTAATCAAGAGCACCAAGCCCTATATGTACCCTAGTGTTGGTGGTGTTAATTGTTGAACTCCTTTGTCACGCCCTTAGCAAAAAATTACCTTTCAATCAAGTCAAAATCATCAATCAAGCACGTTAAGCTTTTTCTACCATATTTTAAGTCTTGGATTAGGTAGTTTGATCAAAATTGGGCAATGTTGACTAATATCCCTAGACAATTGAGGTAGAGGCAAAGGCTAGACAAGAGGAGAATCTAGATTCTAGATGGTTGATGCATCTAAATGGTTGATGCTCGAATAATTAATCATTAATGTACAAAGGATGCTATATCTATCTTGATTTATGCAAAAATATGCATGTTTTCATGTCTTCTACAACTAATTTGGTATTTGGGATGTTTGTTTTGAGTATAAGTGCAAAAAAGAAAATATATATATATATAGCAGACGCTTCGCTTCCTAGATTTTTGGAAAATGACGCTTCTGCATCCCCGCTTCCAAAAAACGTCCCCGTTCGGTCCCCGCTTCGTGCAACATTGACATGGAGGCCGTTCTGGGGTTGTACAAATTTTTCTTGAGCAGCAGTGTGCATTTCCAATGTTAAAATCTAAAATTTCTATGCAAAAACTTAAAAATTCTTTGCAAAAACTTGAAGTTCTATGCAGAAAATTAAATGTACTTTGCATAAAGTTGAATGTACTTTGCATAAAATTGAATGTACTTTGCAGAACGTTGAATGTACTTTGCAGAAAACTGAATGTCTATGCTAGGACTTGAAAGTACTAGGCAGAAAACAAAATGTCCTAAGTTGTTACAATTACTTAGAATGCATATTTCTTCTTCAAAACTTTTCAAATTAGCAATTGTAGATAGAACATAAACTTAAGGATCATATGAAGACATCCAAGCACAAATATGAGACACTGAGGTTTAGGTCCAATGACCAAGGCAAAATCCCCTCAAAGGGAAAACCCCAAATGATTCTTCTTCTATTAGATTTCTTCAATTGTTCAATAGAGTACAGAGAGAGAGAGAATGAGAATGAATAAAGTCACTGATGTCTGATCAATTTGCAGCTCAAGTGTTCTTGCTCTTTGCTTGAAGATTTCCTCCTTCTCTTGATTAGATATTGTCCTTCACACACACTCAACACTTGTTCTCCTTCTTCACAATGAACATGTTACCCTCAACTTTCACTTGTCCTTGCTTAAATAGATGAGAAAGGAGAGGAGTTACAAAATGAATTCATGCCTTGAGCCAACAATAGGAGAATCAAATTCCATGAGGGAGGAGTTACTTGAAAAGAAGTGTAACTCATTCCAAGAATAGAGATAGAGGTACACTTGTCTTGAGGAATTACAATTCGAATTAGGGAGAGAGAGAGAGAGTTACACTTAGACATGAGAGAATATTTGGTGAGAGCTACAAATCGAATTGAATGAGGAAGTTACAAGTGCATTTAATGAGTTGCAATTTTGCCATACATCAAATTAGTGAGGGAGAGTTACATTCTCTTAAGTGTGGAGTTACTATTTTATTCCAAGAGAGAGGTTTGATTTGCCAAGTAAGAGGTTCTCAATTTAATTGACTTATTCCATGAGATTATTGAGAATTCGTTTTTATTAATCCATTAAAAGTGAATGACTTTAGACTATTTTATAAGTAATAGTATCATAAAAATAACAAGAATAAAATATTAATTCGTGAATTGTGTAATCATAATTGATTTGATTTTAAAGTGAATTCCATATGTCGATATCATCCTTGATCATTCAGACATGACTTTCTATTTATGGAAAGTCACTTCCAAATTGAGATGTGGCCTACTACTTTTGGAAAGTCATATTAGAATTGTCAAAAATGAAATTTTATTATAGGTGGTTCAAACAAAACTGAAAGATATGATTTCTTCTAGGATAAATTCGTCTCTAAGTTGCCAAATTTTAACACCCCCTCTCAGCTAGGGAGGAATTTCTTTCTGCATCAAAGATCCTTGCTTCCTCTAATCTCTTTCATTCATCTCAATTCAACTCTACTATGTAACATTTGTAACAATGAAATCGCAATCTAAAAAAGAATCATCCAATTGACACAAATTTGGAAAGGAAAGGATCATCACATGTCACATAGACAAGGATTACACTCAACCAATTTTCATCTCAAAAATTAAGTGATGGAACATAGGCATCACATAGACAAGACTCAAACAAGTCACATAGACAAGAATCAAACACAACCAAGTTTCATTAAATGTCAAGTGGTGGAACACCTACATCCTAGACAAGTCACACAAACAAGTCTCACTACGCCTATTGGCCAGATAGGTGGCTCTTCTCACATCCCAAACTGTGGGTCGAATGCATACTAAGGCTTGGTCTTATGGCACACACTAAACAAAAGGTCCCTCATCCTCAGGATCTTTTCGGCATCATTCCCTAATCTCGTGAGCTCTAACAAGGGGTAAAGGCAACTCAGTGTTCACGATCAATTGTGGTTGCTTCCCGGAATGGTCACGTCCATAAGTCCAAGTTGCTCACTAAAAACCAAGAACTTTCCTTTCAGTAAAGGCTTGGTAACAATGTCAGTTATCTGATCATCAATGGAGATGTGATGGAGCCACATTGCTCCTCTCTACACCATATCCCAGATATAGTGATACTTGATCTCAAAATGCTTGGACTTATCATGAAACACAGGATTTTTTGCAAGACAAATCCCACTCTTATTGTCACAATATATAACTGTTGTGTCTAGAACTTGCTCAAATAGTTTCTCAAAAAGCTTTCGCAGCCAAACTCCCTCTCAGCTTCAGTTGTACTCAGTGCAACATACTTTTGTTTTTTTCTCATCCAAAAGATCATGGCAAATCCCAAGCTAAAACAGTGCCCAAAAGTGCTCTTTCGATTAGCAAAGTTACCAACCCAATCAGCGTCAGTTTATCCATAAAGTCTTACATTTTTTACAGTGTATTTCAATCCTAGATTGATAGTTCCATGCAAGTATCTGAGTACATGTTTTACAGCAATCTAGTGGGCATGAAAGGGATCAATCATATGTTGACTTAAAGTGTTTATAGCAAAGCATATGTCAGGCCCAGTTTTTAACAAAAACATCAAAGCACCAATGAACTGTCTATACTTTGTGGGATTTGCCAAATTAGGTCCTACAGCTTTGCCACATAATTTCTTAAAGTTCATTTCCATAAGAGTATGCATGGACTTACATTCTACCATAGCAAATCCTTCAAGAAGCTTAACAACATATTTTCCTTGAGAAAGATAAATTTCACCGGGTCTTTTGTCAAACCTCTAGACCTAGAAAGTAATGCATCAAACCAAGGTCTTTCATTTCAAATTCAGAAGCTAACTCCCTATTACACTGAAGGATAAGAGGTTCTCCTCCTATCAAGAATAAATCATCAACATACAACACCAAAATCAAAGGTATACCCTGGACAATCTTAAAGTAGAGGTTTGGGTTTGCACTGTTTTTGGTGAAACCAAGCTTCATTAAGTAGCTAACAATGCAAGCATACCAAGCCCTTAAAGCTTGCTTCAGCCCATATAAGGCTTTCTTCAAACTGCATACATGAGTTTCTTTGTCATGCTCTTCAAAGCCTTGTGGTTGTTCCACAAATACCTCTTCCTTGAAGAAGCCATGCAAGAAAGTAGTTTTCACGTCCATTCGGTGAAGAGTCCATCCCTGGCTAGCAGCTAAGGCAACAACAGATTGAATAGTAGTATATCGAGCTACAAGTGCAAAAATCTCATCATAATCTATTCCCTCTTTCTAAGAGAAACCTCTAGCTACAAATCTAGCCTTATATTTTTCAATACTACCATGTGCACCATGTTTAATCTTAAACAACCATTTGGAAGTGACAACAAATATACCTTGAGGTCTAGGAAACCCTTCCTAGACATCATTTTGGATAATGGACTCTTAGTCTTCAGCCATGGCATTTTTCCAGACTTGTTCTTTTGCACCTTGTTTAAAGGTGCATGGTTCTACTTGAATGATGTTACTCATGGCAACAATATACCCTTGAAATCGACTTGGCTTCTTACTTTCTTTGAACATTCCTCTTAGGGTAGTATGTTGCTCCGCATCATGTAATGTATCTTGTAGCTGTAGTGGTCTCTTTCTAGTAGGAGGATCATGTGGTGGAGAATAGAGGGTGGTCTCTTTCTAGTAGGAGGATCATGTGGTGGAGAATAGAGGATCCATGGAACACATGGGATTATCAACAAGCTCATTCTTAGGTTCCAGTTCAGACTTAGATGCAAGCTCTTTTTCATTAATAGCTTGTCTTTCAACAATGGTAGGAGGAGGAGAGTCTCTTGCTTTTCCAAGAGTTGCATCTTCATCAAATGTTACGTCTCTGCTAAACTCTATCTTTCTTTGACCACGTACATAAATTCTATAAGATTTTGAATTATGACAATAATTAAGAAACGTACCTTTCTTACCTAAAGCTTCCAATTTGTTCCTTTTCTCTTTCGACACATGGAAGTACACAGGACAACCAGAGATTCTCAAATGACTCACCTCAAACCTTTTACTAGTGAAGACTTCTTCAAGACTCTTATTGTCTAAGCCCTGATGATAAATTATGTTTTGCACATAAACAACAATATTTGCAGCTTCTCCCCACAAAAACTTTGGTAGCTTTTGGTCATGCAGCATGGCTCTGACCGCTTCCATAATGACTTTGTTCTTCCTCTCAGCCACACCATTTTATTGTGGATTGTACATCACAATGATTTCTTTCTTTATTTCAACATCTTTACAAAGATCATTAAAATCATTGGAGGTGAACTCTCCCCCATTATCAGAACTGAAAGCTTTGATCAACTTTTCAGTTTGATTTTCAATCAAAGCCTTGAAATCTCTGAACATGTCAAATGCTTCCCATTTCTTTTCCAAAAGGAATATACATGACTTGCGAGAAAATCATCAACAAAAATTATGGAATACAAGTAGCCACCAAGAGAAGTAACAGACATAGGTCCACATAAATTAGAATGTATGAGTTGAAGTACCTGACTAGTTTTTGTTCTGCTTGAAGGGAATGGTCCCTTTACCTGCTTTCCACTTGCACATCCTAGGCAAACTCTTTCATGATCCATTCTGATCTCAAGCATTCTAGAAACCATCTTCCTTACATGAGTTAAGGCTTTGTAGTGTAGGTGAGCAAATATTTTGTGCCATAGCTCTCACTAAAGATCAGTATCATGGACCAGTGCATGAATGTCTTTACCATTGATTTTGTAAGTCCCTTCACATTTTGAACCAAGAGTGAAGGCTTCTTTCATACTTGAATTCAAAGGCCAGGTTAGAATTTTTCCATTAATAAAATCGATTTTCATTCATTTATCTTCTAGAGCAGATATGGGTACAAGATTATTTTTCAAACCAGATACATACAAAACCTCTTGCAGAAAATAGATTTGCTATCATTTAACTGAAATGAAACTGAACCATTACCTTTAACTTGGTGAGTAGAATTATCTCCAAGGATAACATTTAAATTAGTCTCCCTGTCAACTAGATTAGAGAGTGCTTCTTTGTATCGAGTAAAATGTTTGGAAGCACCACTATCAACTAATCAACTATCAAATGAATATGCAGAAGAAGAATTAAAAAGAGCAGAAACAAAAAAATAATCTGATTGAGTTTCCGCTGAATTATTTTTATACCTTGGATTTCTTGTTTTCTTAAGATGGTCTTTTCTTTGATTTTCAGAAGTGTCTTTTCTATAATCAGATTTGTTTTTGAATCTAGGTGTTCTTCTTCTTTCTCTATAGTCACGAGCAAAGTGACCATGCTTTTGATACTTAAAGCATCTCACTTATGACATGTCTAGATTCCCTTTAAAGGAATCATTTGATTTGAAAGCAGATCTCTTTGAAAAATGATGAGAGCCTTTATTACCTTTCTTTCTCTTATCATAAGTTGAAAATGCAGTAGGTTCTCCTCCTTCATGATGTGAAATTCTCCCTCTGGAGATTATTTTGGCTTCCTCTTGAATACACTTTCCCAAAAGCTCATCAAATGTGGGAATATGTTGATACTGTTGATGTGGTGATAAAAATCTCCCAAACAGGAGAAAGGCTTCCAAACGCAGTCAACACCATTTATTTGTCAAATGCAACTTCACCAACTGTTGACAATCGATTCTTGATTTTGGTCATTCTCAGGAAGTATGCTTGAATCGTCTCTCATTTGTTCATCTTGATGTCCTTTAATTGATTCTTCAAGGCAATAATTTGGTTCAAGTCACTAATTGCAAACATGCCAATTAGTTTGTCATACTGATACACTTCTTTAGCTTTATTTAAACAAGAAACATAAGTAATGAGATGATCGCTAAGAGAATCAAAGATAATTTTTCTAGCTTTGATTTCACCTTTTTTATGTTTGGATTTGGCAGCAGCACTTGCATTCTCTAGTGGATCAGTTATTGTGCCTTCAACATATTCCAAAACTTCATGTTCTTCAAGAGCGATATCTAGCATTGCTTTCCATGGGCAAAAGTTTGAAGCATCATTCAGATTCTCTTCTACCTTAAAGTAGGACAAAGTCATCTTGATCAGAAAACTTTGGCAGCAAGTGAAGTCTCTTCAGGTGATCTCTAATCTCCTTGGACTTGTTTTCACCAAGGCTTTGATACCATGTTAAAATCAGAAAGCTCTATGCAAAAACTTAAAAAAAAAAGTTGCAGAAACTTGAAAGTTCTATGCATAAAATTTAATGTAATTTGCAATTTGCAGAAAGTTGAATTTACTTTGCAGAAAACTAAATGTACTTTGCAGAAAACAGAATGTTCTATGTTGGGCCTTAAAAGTACTTTGCAGAAAACTAAATGTTCTAAGTTGTTACAATTAATTCGAATGCATATTTCTTCTTCAAAGCTTTTCAAATTAGCAATTGTAGATAGAACATAAACTTAAGGATCATATCAAGACAGCCAAGCACAAATATGAGACACTAGATTTAGGTCCAATGACCAGGGCAAAAACCCCCCCAAATGATTTTTCTTCTATTAGATTTCTTCAATTATTCAGCAGAGTACAGAGAGAGAGAGAGAGAGAGAGAGACTGAAAATGAATAAAGTCACCCAAGTCTGATCAACTTGCAGCTGAAGTGCTACTGCTCCTTGGTTGAAGATCTCCTCCTCTTGATCGGATCTTGTCCTTCACACACACTCAACACTTGCTCTCCTTCTTAACAATGAGCATGCTACCCTCAACTCTCACTTGTTTTTGCTTAAATAGATGAGAAATGAGAGGAATTACAAAATGAATTCATGCCTTCAACCAACAATAGGAGAATCAAATTCCATGAGGGAGGAGTTACTTGAGGAGAAGTGTAACTCATCCCAAGAATAGACAGACAAGTACACTTGTCTTTAGGAGTTACAATTCAAATTAGGGAGAAATTGAGTTACACTTAGACAAGAGAGAATATTTGGTGAGAGTTACAAATCGAATTGAGTGAGGGAGTTACAAGTGCATTTAATGAGGAGTAGTTACACTTTTGCCATACATCAAATTAGTGAGGAAGAGTAAGATTTTCTTAAGTGTGAGGAAGAGTTAGGTTCTCTTAAGTGTGGAGTTACTATTTTATTCCAAGAGAGAAGTTTGATTTGCCAAGTAAGAGATTCTCAATTTAATTGACTTATTCCATGAAACTATTGAAAATTCGTTTTTGTTTATCCATTAAAATGTGAATGGCTTTAGACTATTTTATAAATAATAGTATCATAATAATAATAATTATAAGGATAAATTATTAATTCTTGACTTGTATAATCATGATTGCTTCGATTTTAAAGTGTATTCCATATGTCAAGATCATCCTTGATCATTTAGACATGACTTTCTATTTTTGGAAAGTCACTTCCAAATTGAGATGTGACTATTTTTGGAAATTCATATGTCAGAAATGAAATTTTATCATAGGTGATTCAAACAGAACTGAAAGATATGACTTCTTCTAGGAGAAATTAATCCTTGAGCTACCAAATTTTAACATCCAAAAGGCATTGCAAATAGCCTGGGAGAGTGCGAGTTCCCACGAGAGGATCAGATCAATAGCAAAGGGAAACAAGATTGTCTTCCAGATATTTTGCTAGTAGATTTCTAGAGGTTTGCCAGTTGGCTACCAAATTTTAACATCCAAGAGGCAGTGCAAATAGCCTGGGAGAGTGCGAGTTCGCAAGAGAGGATCATATCAGTAGCAAAGGGAAACAATATTCTCTTCCAGATATTTTGCTAGTAGATTTCTGTAGGTTTGCCAGTTGGGCAACCAATTGTAATATTTCTCTCAAATTGCTGCATAATAATAAGACCCTCATCTGTTGCACTAGTTTTCCCTTCGAGGTTTTTCCAGGGACAATTGTCCAAAAATTTTTGTGTCAATTTTTATGTATGTGTGCATCTATTTCTCAATTCCATATTTTTATTTCCGCAATGTTTTTATTGTGAAGAATGATTCAATGAATTATTCGCTATTTGTCGTTAATAATTAATAGAAGACAAATAAACTCCATTCAGTTAGGAGAATAATTTCCACTTGTTGCATTCAAGGATTTTTCACAGATAACTTTTAATCTTGGTCATCCATTTGTGAATGAGAGATTATAAAGGGAAAACGATGTTAGCATTGGAGCACATTAAGTTGAGTATTGATGGGTGGGTTTTTAGCGTGACACTAGGAGGGTTTCAGCATCAGTGATTGAGAAGGATTTTTTTGAGGTTTATTCTTCATTGAGAGACTTCCAGCTTCTGAGTTTCGAAGGGAGGTTTTCCTGGCTGAATTATTTTTCTACAGAGGGAGACAATTTTTTCTCCAGACCGTGAAGGGGCATGATATTTGCCAATGAAGGTCGAGTTCTTTCAAGGCCACACATGTGGGCCGAGAAAGAGGGTCGTACAAGGGTTGAGTTGCTTCTAAAAGGGAGTTGCTTCCAGAGGGACATATGGTTTACAAAAGCGAAGATCAATTTACCAGTGTTAGGCAAGCAGTAAGTGTAATTTCTCATTAGCAGATTTGCTGAAGATTTAATAATAAAACCCTCAAAACTAGTTTTGCCCATCTTGAGGTTTTTCCAGAGACATTTCTCCAAAAATATGTGTTAATTGAGTGATTGGTTTCTCGTATATTCGCTACATTTAAATTTTATGAATGGTGTTGTTCATGGTTTTATTCATTACTTTCAACTGAAAATTTAATTTTGTTGCGTATAAGTAATCAGAATAATTTACTGGGTTAATATCACTTTTTTGGGTAGTGTAAATTTCACATGGTATCAGAGATAGCTACAGCATTGGGGTTTTCTTGTTAGAGTGCTAGGGTTTTGAAAGAGAAATCAAGGGTTTCATCACACAAGTCGATTTTCTTCATATCTATTAGGGTTTATTGTTCGAGGGTTTCAAAAATGGCTTCAGCTAGTTTGAGGGATCAAGATAGACTTGATGGTGCATCAAAAATTGGTATCTAGAAATCTAGGATACTTTTGTTGCTAGATAAGCATGGATTGAAGGACTATGCAATGTATAATGTTGTCGTACCGCGAGATCCAATGCAGTTAGCGACCTACAGCAAGGAGGATCCCAAAGCTAGTTGTATTATCTAAGATAGGGTCAAAGATCATATCGTACCCACTGCCCTATATTGCAGAGTTGGATACGTGTAAGAAGGTGTGGGATTCCATCTTGAATCTTCTCAAGAGTGTAAAAATAAACAGGAAATTGATCCTCAGAGAGAAGCTACAAATCACCAGATAGAACAAGGGACAAAACGTTATTAGCTACCTTACCAAGGCCAGACAAGTCAAAGACGAGTTAGTAGTTGTCGGAGAAAAATTGGATGGGTTCTCAAAGCAGTAGGACGTCTTTGTCTAGGTGAAGACTGGAAGACAAGATCTTCCTAGCTGGGATCATCTTTGGAGCGATTTCACTCAAGAAGAGTTATGTCAATGCAAGCAGCGGTAATGGCTAGAATGGTGACGATGATGAGAACGTTGCTTTAGCAAGAAAGGGCAAACCCAAGAAAGGCTCAAGCAAAGGGTCCAGACCCAAGGGAGAAAAGAAGAAGAAAGGCACGAGTAAAATCAAGTGTTTTGGTTGTCATCAGCAGGGACACTATGCAAGTCAATGTCCTAATAGGAAAAAAGGTGAAAAGAAGAAGAAGAAGCACGCAACAACTTCAACAGACATTGATGAACTATTTTCAAAACTTGAGGATGAGTTCGCTCTAATTGCTTACCTATCTAGCTCGATCACCACAAGTGTTTGGTACATCGATAGTGGGGCGTCATCTCACATGACAGGAGTTAGAGAGCTTTTCTACAGCTACAAAGCAAGGGAGATAATATTCCAGATAGAAATGAGAAACAAGTCCAAGTGTAATCCAGTTAGGAGAGGGGCAGTCACATTTCTAAGGGAGTCAAGCAAGAATATCTAGATAACAGATGTGTTGCACATGCCAGGTGTGCGTATGAATCTAATTTCAGTATCTACTCTTCAAGATAAAGGGTATATGTACTTATTCGAGGACAAGTATATCTGAAACACTAGGATTAGAAGTTAGCAAAAGAGATTAGGGTTAGAAACAACAAGTTGTATAAGTCGCAGTTTGAAGCTCCAAAGGCACTAGTTAGCAGCAGCCGTAGTAGAGACTTAGGAGAGTTGTGGCATAGGAGGATGGGTCATATCCATCATGGAGTACTTAAGTTGCTAATAGAAACTGTGACAGGTATCCCAGAGGTAAGTACAGAGCATAGTGATGCATGTAAAGGGTGCGTACTTGGAAATTTTTCAAAAGCAACATTTCCAAGGAGTGACAGTAGAACCTAGGGCGTTTTAGAGTTGACACATTCTGATATTTGTGGTCCCTTGTCCACACGGTCTCTCAGGAGTTATGAATATTTCGTAAGCTTCATTGATGATTTCTCCATGAAGACCTAGATATACTTCTTGAAGACAAAAGATGAAGTCTCTAGTTGCTTCCAAGAGTTGAAGGCTCTTGTGGCAAACTCGACAAGAAAGAAGATAAAGGTACTTCGGACAGACAATGGGGGTGAGTATATTAAGAAATCCTTCAAGGAGTTTTGTGCCAAGGAAGGAATCAAGAGAGAATGGACAGCTCCATACAACCCGCAACAAAATGGGGTTGCAAAACACAAGAACAGAACCATAGTTGAAGCAGCAAGGACCATGTTATATGATCAGGATATTCCTAGATATCTTTGGGCAGAAGCATGTAGCACAGCAATAAACATTTAGAATGGCGTCCCACATAAGATGTTGGGAAAGATGACAACTAAGGAGGCATTTATAAGGAAGAAGCCAGAAGTCAGTGATTTCAGGACTTTTGGCAGTGTTGCTTATTGCCACGTTTCAACCAAGCATACCAAGTTGGATTCCACTGCAGAGAAAGGGTATTTCGTGGTTATAGTGAAACATCCAAGGCATGCAACATCTATATTCTAGGGACTCAGAAGATCAATGTGAGACAGGACATTAAGTTTCATGAGGAGAAGGCCTTCATTAGGTCTCGTGAGTTGCCAGCAATTGATCAAAGTTAGTAGACAAAAGCTCCAAGGGTTGAAAAACAATCTCAGGCACAAGGCACAAGCACAAGTACATTGACTAATACAAGTACAGGTGTTGAGGAGATTTCGGAGAATATGGAGCAACAACATGATGAGGAGCATGAAGCTCCACACACTTTAGTTGGCACAAGGAATCGAGAGGTGCTTCAAACATTGAGAGATGCTCAAGAGTTTGTGGGAGCTCCTAGATCCAGCACCAGGGACAGAAGACCACCATAGAGATATTCGAGTTACATGGCATTAATGAGTCAACTCATTAACAGTGAGCCTTCTAGCTATCAAGAGGTTACATAGCAACAAGTTTGGCAAGATGATATGGTGGAGTACAACTCCACCATGAAGAACGATGTTTGGGAGGTGGTGCCTAGACCTTGGATAGGACAATGGTTGGTTCTCGTTAGATCAATAAGATCAAGCACACTACAGATGGCAACATCGAAAAATTTAAGGCCAGGTTTGTCCCTAAGGGATTCTCTCAGAAAGAGGGAAGACATTATGAGGAGACATTTGCTCCCGTACCTAGGTATACTTCCATTAGGACCATGATCTCACTTGTAGCACAAATAGGACAGCAGAATCATCAAATGGATGTCAAGGCAACATTCTTAAATGGAGTCATAAAAGAGGAAGTGTACATCGAGCAGCCAGCGGGAAGACACACATATGCAGATTGAAGTGAGCACTATACGGGCTCAAGCAAGCTCCCAGGGCATGGTATGGTTGTATTGACAGCTACTTGCAGGTGATGAGCTTCATGAAGAGAGGCAGATTCTAAACTCTATTATCTTATGGTTAGGGTTGAAACACTCATTCTTCCTTTGTACGTGGATGATCTATTTCTGATTGGGTCACCATGGCTCATAAAAGATTGCAAGAGGGACTTAGAAACAGAGTTTGAGATGAAGGATTTGGGGTTGATGCACTATTTTCTATTTTGATGGACTATTTTCTAGGTGCGGTAGACAGATGAGGAAATTTTCCTTTGTCAAGGGAATTATACTTTGGAGACCTTGAAGAAATTCAGGATGTTGGGTTGTAGACCCATGTCTACCCCTATGGTAACTAATTGGAGGAAGATTGATGCATCAAAGCAGAAGGAAGTGGACCCCACTCTATATAGACGGCTTATTGGCTCTCTTATGTATCTAGTCAACGCAAGGCCTGATATTTACTTTGCAGTCAACTCTCTTAGTCAGTTCATGGCGGAACCAAAGAGAGAGCATTAGGCAACACCAAAGCATGTGTTGCAATATCTACGAGGTACAGTTGAGTATGGGTTGAAGTATACTCAAGGTGATGGTGTCAAGTTGATTAGCTACACTGATGTAAATTGGGTATGTAATGCAGTGGACCATAAAAGCACTTTAGGGTGTTGCTTCAGCACGGGATTAGGGTTGTCTCCTGGTACAGCAGGAAGCATAAGTCTATTGCATTAAGCTCTGCAAAAGCAGAGCACATGGCAGCAAGCATGGCACCATGTGAAGCCATATGGCTATGAAAGTAGCTAGTCGCACTATTTAGTCAAGAGATAGAGTCGACCATCATTCATTGTGACAATCAGAGTTGCACCAAGCTATTTGAGAATCCAGTATGTCATTATTAGTCAAAATATATCAACACACTATGCCATTTCATTAGGGATTGTGTACAAATCAGCAGGTGGCAGACATTCTAACAAAGGCCTTGGCAAGAGGAAAGTTTGATTTCTTCATGGATAAGTTGGGTGTTGTTGAGAACACCTTCCTCACTAAGGGGAAGTGTTAAATATTGTAGCTCAAACAGGGGTTCTAGCCTTGAGAGGTGTCATTAAGGCTAGGAACACAAAGAAATAAATTATCTCGAAGCCCATGTAATTTTTCCTATGTTTCACCTAGGAAAAATCTCTTAATTAAGTTAATTAATGTTTTTTAAAACGTTTCCTAAGTTAAAACTTCGGAAAATTGGTTAATTAATTGTAATTAGTTGAGATAAGGTCGATTCGCCTCTAGAAGCTTCTTGAAAGTTTTTAAGATTATCTTAGTCATTGATTGGGACAAGATAACTTCTAATATTGGTAGTTCATTTGTTAATGAGAGATTATAAAGGGAAATCGATGGGCAGCATTGGAGCACATTGAGTTGAGTATTGTTGGGTGAGTTTTCAATGTGACACCAGGAGGGTTTTAGCAGTAGTAATTGAGAAGGATTTTTCCAAGATTTATTCTTCATCGAGTGACTTCCAACTTCTGAGTTTCAAAGGGAGATTTTGATGGCCGAATTATTTTTCTACAAAGGGAGCCAAGTTTTTCTCCGGGATGTGAAGGGGTCATGCAATTTGCCAAAGAAGGTTGAGCTCTTCCAAGGCCACACATGTGGGCCAAGAAAGAGGGTCATACAAGGGGGGAAGTTGCTTCCAAAGGGCCATGTGGTTTACAAAAGGAAGGTCGTGGGGTTTTCCTAGCCGATTTGATCAGTAAAGGTGAAGATCGATTTGCCATTGTTAGGCAAGAAGGGAATGTAATTTCTCATTAGCAGATTTGTTGAAGATTTAATAATAAAACCCTCATCCTGAAGATTGGCTTTCCCCATCTTGGGGTTTTTCCAGGGACACTTGTCCAAAAATATTTGTGTTGTTCATGTGTTGGTTTCTCGTATATTTCGTTGCATTTTAATGTGGTAAATGGTGTTGTTCATGTTTTTGCTCATTACTTTCAACTGAAAATTTAATTTTGTTATGTATAAGTAAACAAAATAATTTACTAGGTTAAAAACACCTTTTGGGTAGTGGAAATTTCACACTGAAGTCTCATCATCAGCCATCTTAGATCTCCTAGCAAGACTCAAAATACTCTCTACCAAGCCAATCATTTTCTCTATTTGACATAGAAGAGTAGAATCCACATGATCCAACCTCCTCAAAATCTCATCAACAAGATGTCTCTCCTCCACACAAATAACTATCATCCTAGCATTTCCATCTAAAATGGCCTACACAGCCGAAACAATCATAAGATTTGCTCCTGAAAAAATGAACAATCGCACCAAATGTGGTACAAGCACAAACTCTCTCTCCAATCAGAAAATCCTCTCCCAATACAACCTCACAATTATCGAACTCAATGATGGTGAAGTCAAGCTTCCCACTCCAACATCTGATCTTCATCGGAACATCTTTGATCATCCCAATGACTCGCTTATCTTCAAAGTTCACTGCCTTGAAGGGCATATGGACTGGAATAATCTGCAAATGCAATCTCCTTGTAAGATACTCCTTCAAGAAGTTATGAGAATCATTGTTATCTACTAAAGCAACTTGTTGCCTCCCACCTACACATACTCGCATAGTTCAACTGATTCATGCTTCGATCATGCTTTAGAGTAACCTCTTTTGAAGAAGTTGCACCCAAAACCTGTATCACTCCTATAGATGGTTTCTCTACCTAATGCATCGTTGATATCTTCTATTTCCATTAACAATTCTTCGCCATATGATCTTCTCTACATAACCAACATGAAAGAGACTTCTTCTCCTTTCCTAAACTGCTCTTCTTTGGTTCATCCTCCTTCAAAGACTTCCCTTTTCCTTTGTCTGCCTTCTTCTTGCCTTTATCACCACCCTGATCTTTCTCTTTCATCTTCTCATTTGCATGGAAATCCAAGAGCAAGGAAGCAACATAGATCACACAATGCAATCATTCGGTTCATCCTCCTTCAAAGACTTCCCTTTTCCTTTGTCTGCCTTTATCACCACCCTAATCTTTCTCTTTGATCTTCTCATTTGCATGGAAATCCAAGAGCAAAGAATCAACATAGGTCACACAATGCAATCAACAAACCCTTGTGCAATTTAGAATTGCACACAACATTACATTACAAGCACACTAAAATCCTCACGCCTCGCACTATGACCCTGCCACACATGAAGAAATTTGGTCATACCAATATTTCATCACGTAACCTAGTACACTAATGTTAAGATTAGGTATGTTCTATGCTAGAGTAATTTATTTAAATTTTCACAGTTAGCAATCACATCAGCATTAAAGTAAACTGCAAATAGAACATAAGTATAAATCGCAGAATACATGCCAAAACAAGAGGACACAAGATGTGGCGTTAGCTAGGGACAAACCCCACAATGTGTGGGGAAACCCTTGATCAATTCTTCTTTTCTGTTCTTCAAAGTTCAGCAGAGAAAGAGAGAGAGAGAGAGAGAGATAGTACATTTACAACAGAAGTCAACACTTTGATTTATCTAGATCTAGCATAGATCATTTCGTATAACGATGAGATCAGTTGAAGACATTCAACTGATTCTCCAAGGTGACTCCTTCACCTATCATCATGCTACATCTCGTCCATTTGCTGCACCTTACCATGGAGCACCATCATGCTCCATCATGCATCATCATGTTGCTCATGATCTCATCACTATGCTACCCATACATCATGTTGTTCTCCAAGTCACTGCTGCATGTCACAGAGATCCATATACCAGATCTCTAATCCTCTTTTCCACCACGGCTAGATCCTCCTCATTTCAGCACCATTGAAGCCATCATTACGGAGATCTTTACTGTTGCTTCATATCAACATGATCCACTCACTATGATCTCTATACTTTCATGGATGCACTAAGACAGTGATTACATTATGTTAATGAGCTCTTCATTGAAGTCATCATTATGTGGATTGTTGCAATATACCTTGTCATCACTGTATATTTGTTGAGACAGTGATTCTCATTACTGCTTTATTATGTAACCTTTATGTTGTTCAGACTACATCATTCCTTTATCATTTGTACCAAACAATATGATAAATCCTTTAGAGCAGATCTGCTCCAATGCTGAGACTCTTCTTCACTACGATGACGTTATTGCTTCTGGCATCAAGGTTGTGACTGCACCGAAACCCTAGGTGCAATCAGACCCTACTGCGGCTCCTCTATATGAGACTGCGGCTAACAACGTTTCATAACTGCAAGTACCGTATATGACCTGCATTCCATAAATAACAACGTTTCAATACTGCGGGTGCGTTCCAACTGCGGGTTCCATATATGACATGCGTTTCATAAATCACTACGTTTCACTACTGCGTATATATATATATATATATATATTATATATATATATATATATATATATATATATATTGCCACGTTGAGTCATTGCCCGTGAATCTTGCTGCGTTGTATTGCGTATATATATCCAATGCATGGATTTGTTGCGTCTATATATAATCTAACTGTGTGTTTTTGGACAATGGTGCTCCCTTGACTGCATTCATTACTGCGAGTAAGGGTTTCTAGACAGCGGTGCTGCGTTCATTACTTGACTGCGAGCTTCTGGACAGTGTATGTAAATTTTGTATATAACTGCGTTGTGTTCCTTATCTTACTGCAGCTGACGGCGTATATATATCATATGAACAGCGCGTGTAAGGTTAACTTCATAACTGCGTATTAATAACTTTATGTCCTGCGTTCAACATAACTGTGTGTAAGGGTTTCCATGACAGCGTATTGACTATGTCTACTTCTATCCCTGCACCTTAATTCGTAGATGATTCATGACTGCATTCTTCATTAGGGCATCGTAGATATTAGGGCACTCCTTTTAGATCTCTTCTCCATCAAACCCAAAACAGGATGAAGAGAGATCATGAGAGAGTGAGTTTGTCGAATGACTTAAAGTCTTCTTCTATTTATACTAAAACGAGGATGATGAATCGACACGTCTATTGGGCTTCTGAGCCTACTCAAGTTGCTGGTCGGCTAGATGATAATTCCATAATCTAAATAAATTCATATCTCCATAAATACTTATCAGAATCGGATGATCTTTGGATCAATCCTACACCTCTTGACGAAAGTGATCCAATAAAAATATCAGCGGTCATAAATAAGCTGACCCACATGAAGTTTGGCCCTAGTTGCCAATTTAACAATTTCCATTAACAATTCTTCGCCATATGATCTTCTCTACATAACCAACATGAAAGAGACTTCTTCTCTTTCCCTAAACTGCTCTTCTTCGGTTCATCCTCCTTCAAAGACTTCCCTTTTCCTTTGTCTGCCTTCTTCTTGCCTTTATCACCACCCTGATCTTTCTCTTTCATCTTCTCATTTGCATGGAAATCCAAGAGCAAGGAAGCAACATAGGTCACACAATGCAATCATTCGGTTCATCCTCCTTCAAAGACTTCCCTTTTCCTTTGTCTGCCTTTATCACCACCCTAATCTTTCTCTTTGATCTTCTCATTTGCATGGAAATCCAAGAGCAAAGAATCAACATAGGTCACACAATGCAATCAACAAACCCTTGTGCAATTTAGAATTGCACACAACATTACATTACAGGCACACTAAAATCCTCACGCCTCGCACTATGACCCTGACACACATGAAGAAATTTGGTCATACCAATATTTTATCACGTAACCTAGTACACTAACCTCCACCACAAATACAACAGTGGGATCAGCATGTAGCTCACTAGCACTACTAGACAACTCAACAATTTGTGTACAAATTTATAATGGTCACAATGAAACATCTTCCAAGATTCTACCTCTTCCTATTTCCTAAAATTTTGTAAATTATTGTAATATAAAGAATATGAATAAATAGAAAGCACTTTGTCTTCCCTCAACTTATTTAAACATCACATGACATTCTAAATGGGGTCAATTAGACTGAATTTAGCTATAGCTTTTTAAACCTCAAGTTATTCACAATTTTGTTGCCCATTTATTCTATTAATGAATAATTGGAATTAATCTGTTGCCCAAACATTTGGGCCAATGCGTATGTGATGTATGTTTAATTTTGTGTGCATTGTGAATTTCTATTATTAGTGTCATAATCAATACATTATGTATCATAATTTTACTCTATAATTTGTGTTGTGATTGAACTAATTCTACATAAGTAATTCCATATTGGATAAAATCCACCCTATCCAAGGTGGATCAAGTATAATTTGATGGAACCTCCCATGGGGATGGTCAAAGTAGAGGGCATATTCCGAGATCATGAAGGAAATACAATACAAATCACCTACCCATTCCTAGACAATAAATACAATAACCAAGTTGAATCAATTGCATTGATTTGTGGGATCAAAGAAAGCTTAGAAGTTAAAACCAGGACTCTATACTATCAACATTGAGATCCATTCAAAGCTAGTAGTACACTACCTTAACAAGAATACTTGAATCTTGTCCGAGAAATAGGAAACAAATTTTCAAGAATTATAAGAGCTTCAGAAAGTTGTGAAAGTTAAATTTGCTCATCTTAGAAGAAACTCTAACCAATTTGAAGATTGGCACACAAACACAACCATTCCAAGGCAAGAAAATAATTTTGTAAATATCAACATTCCCTCACTCAAGGAAACTAAGGGATGGAAAGAATTTTTAAAACATATCCAAAGTATCTGTTAAGTGCCATGGTATCTCCTCGAGTTTCAAGACCTTTGGCATAAACACCTCACATCCTCCAACATTCCCAAGCCCCAACTTATTCCTCCATATGTACTCCTCGCAAATTATTCCCAAGCATTCCAATGGATTCCCCAGGCAAACCCATAGATATTGGGATGATACAATGACTTTGTCATCTTTATTCTTCCAAAGTATCTGTTAACTGCCATGGTATCTCCTCGGGTTTCAAGACCTTTGGCATAAACACCTCACATCCTCCAACATTCCCAAGCCCCAACTTATTCCTCCATATGTACTCCTCGCAAATTATTCCCAAGCATTCCAATGGATTCCCCAGGCAAACCCATAGATATTGGGATGATACAATGACTTTGTCATCTTTATTCTTTGGTTTTCATGATCAATTTATGTCACACTACAATTTTGATTAGCACAATGGAAAAATTCTAAGCTTATAGAGGAGGAAAACACAAGAGGTAGGTCCACTCTGCCAAATCACGTGACCAACTAGGTTAATGAGGGATAATCTACATCCTCCAATCCCTTCATCACACAAGAATGGCTCAACAATTTTATGGAGCACCAAGCCCTTGAGACCCATACCCTCAAATCCAATAAACAGACCAAAAGAAAAGTTTCCAACAAACAAATCCTCGACACCACCACTAAGCCTGGACAACGATTTGAAGGAAAGTGAGGATGCACTTCCTCAAGGGAAATAAATTTCAAGTAGAAATAATTATACCCCCTAACAAATCAATGATGGCAATAACAAGTTTAGGCACCATTTACTTATCGCGAGTGGAGGAGGCTTCAAAAGGAAGTTATTCAACATGGAGACAATACTAGACGACATGTTGAGTTGCCAACCACTAATATACGATGTAAATTGAAGAAGAACCTACTCCACCATAGCTCATAGACCAATACATGACAAGCAGCACTTCTTCAATCTCTAGCCATTATTGCAACCTCATTTCTCCTTCTATCAATTTTGCATTCTTTGACTTCTCAAATATCATATTTATGGTTTGAGGTGATATAGATATGAATGTAAGATCCTTTGATGTTGATTTGGGGTAGCATCGGATGTGCTCTAGCCATGAAAATTGGTGGAGAGGCTAAAGCACATGAGATCTCCAAGACCCATAAATGGTTTGGGCAGATTCTAACCGGTTTGGGAGATATTAAAATAATTAATATTTTTAATGGAGCTCCTAAGTCTAAACTTAGGAAAAAATAAACATTAATGGGTATTAATATAAAACTGGGTTAGAAGGGTCCAAAAGTCATGGATCAAGCCAACTTTAATCTTAGCCGTTGATTAGAGATTTACTCTCGACCGTTGATGGACCAACGATAAAAGTATAAAAAGAGGCTTCAGGGTCATTTGGAGAACACACCAAGAGAGATCAAGAATTGGATTTTCTAGGGCAGGGTTTGCTAAGGAAATCGAGTGAGTGATCTGAGTTGCAGCTAAGGGGCAGTGAATACATAGCAGAGAGGCACAGTTAGTACCAAGAGGATTAGCGCAGAGACGGGAGAGGTTGACGCAAAGCTAGCTAGAGGCCACACAAAGGCAACCAGGAGCTGCGCAAAACCAGAGAGGCCAGTGTGTGAGACACAGAGGGTATAAGGGCTAACGCAGAGGCTCCAGAAGATGACGCAAAGGCCAGAGAGGCTGACGCAGGACCTAAAGGCAGCGCTGGAGAATTTTGTGGGATAGACTGGGAGCTAGAGAGCCAGATAGGGTGACGCAGTGCCTATCAGAGTGACGCAAAGCAACAGAAGCTGCAATTGTTGCTGTGGGATCGTTCATCTGGTGATTTATCAACTGGAATATTTGTCTCTGAGTGAGAGGTACTACTGCCAAGGGCATTCTATGTTGGGTGAGCCATTTCTAGCACCTTGGTCGTATTCTGAAAACTGCATAATAATAAAACCCTCTGAATCGCTGCACCAGTTTTCCTGCATTGTGTTTTTTCGAGGACATTAGTCCAAAAATAACGGTGTCACTTGTGTGCTTGTTTACTTTCAACTAATGATTTGTGGATGTTGATATTGTACTTGTATTTATTTTCAGTATTACATGGTAAATAACTTGTTAAGTAATTGAACAAGTAGGAAGAAATAAATCAGATAGTACAAGAAGAATTTCTAACGGGTTAAACTTAGAAATTCCAAAATGGTACCAGAGCGTGGTTGCAGATCACATGATAACTGAAGGCACTAGCCGAGTAGAGCAACAGCAGCAGAAACAATTGTCCTGAGTAACAGAATTTGTTCCTAGCAGAAAGTAGCAATGAAGGAGTGACGCAGAGAGCCTGCATCATTAGCTCAAGCCAGGAGGAGAATCAGCACAGAGGCAGGGAGGAGCAAACCTGAGCTACGCAATGCCCAGCCATCTTTCTCAATCACGAAAGATCAGAGTTGTAGCCAGGAGGTGCGGATTTTGCCGGTGTCGGGATTGCGCAGAGCCTAGAGGCTCAATCCTTCAGTTGCTGGGGCATAGGGGGCCGTGGGTAAGTTGTGGAGCGACACTGGTGGGGTATTGCGGTCAAAACAGTACCTAACAAGGCAAGACCAAGGAGGAGGGAGTTGCTACCGAGACGGATTTCTAGCCAAGGAATCTGAATCAGTGGTATAGTTGCACGGACGATCGAAGTGGGGCAACTCGATGTTAGCAGAAGGATTTCCATAAGGGAAATCGAGACTCAGAGGGAGTCGAACCGAGAACTTCCAGATGGGAAGTCGAGAGACTCGGAGGAGTCGACAAAAGAGCAATGAGATGGCCGTGAATGGGGCGAGAGATCAGGATAGGCTGGACGGAGCGTCCAACTTTGTGGTCTGGAAGGCCAGGATCTTGTCCATTCTAGACAGGCATCGCATCAAGGGCTTTGCCTTGAGAACAATGGCTATCCTAGTTGACCTGGTAGCTAATGAAAGGTACGAGGAGGCGAAGGCTAAGGCTAAGTGCATCATCCTTGATAGGGTCAAGGATCATGTGGTACCACATATTGCTGAAAAGGAAACGGCAAAGGAGATGTGGGACGCCTTGAAAACATTGTCCCAACATACTTTCGTGCAGAGGAAGATGCTCCTAGAGAATCACCTAAGGGCATATCAAATGCAGAAGGGAAAGCAGATTGATGCCTTCCTCGATCGCTTGAAGGAGATCTGTGACCAACTAACTTCCATATGGGGCACGGCGGATGAGGAATTGATGGTGAGGACCGCACTGAACGCAGTTTCCAAGGATTGGGAGGTATTTGTCCAGAGCATACTAGGCAGGACGGGTCTTCTAGATTGGAAAGAACTGTGGTTGGCTCTTCGTCAAGAAGAGATCAGACAGTTGACCAAGGCGAGGTATAGCGGAAAAGGGGTCAGGATCAAGAAGGAGGAAGAAGAGGATGTGGCTCTAGCATCTCCAGAAAAGCAGGAGAAAAGGAAGAAGGACCTCTCTAAGGTCAAGTGCTTCCATTATAAGGAGTTGGGTCATTTTGTGAACTAGTGTCCTAGGAAGAAGAGCAAAGGAGAGGCTTCTGAAACCAAGGCAACGCCAGCAAAGGCGGAGAAAGAAGTCGAGACAAATGATTATTGTGCCATGAGTGCTCATGCGCCATTTGTGAGGAAATGGAGAGACATCGAGCTGTAGTCAGACGGACAACAAGCGATGAGGGGCAAGATCCTTGAGGTACCCAAGCTCTTGGGTTATACCTTGCTATGGGAGCCCCGAAGAGGAGTAGCAGGACTGACAGATGTCGGTAGAGACGGATGCGGATGGAGCAGCAGAGAGTGCTACAGTGCAGGAGTCCCAGGGCAGCAGGCTGCAACAATGCGAGAAGCACAGGAGTGTTGCACCAGTGCAAGATGGCACAGAGAGGTGTGCAACGGTGAGATATGAAGGGATTTGCTGCAACAACGCACAGGTCAATAGAGGGAGCACTTGTTAGCAGCAGAGAGAGCTTCAGCATCGGCAGTGTCTCTAGCCTGATAGGATGTCAGAGTTGGATGGATCGGTTACTTACTTCTCAGTAACTGAGTTGCAATGTAGTAGCAGTATGCAGTAGCACGATGCAGCATGGTGAGAGGGGGATCCAATGCAGATGCAGCGCTGGGAGAATGGACCTGCAGCAACACAGATGCAAAGGGAGTTGTCGTACGAATGCAACAGTGGCAGTGGCAAGGCCATGGGCAACTACAGGATGCAGCAGTGCAGAGGATGTTGGGCAAGGAGGCCTAGCATCAGCACAGGTACCGATGCCAGATAATCTGAGTGATGCTCAGTGAGGAGGATTACTAGAGCACAATCCTCGCTAAGAGGGAGTGTTGATTTGGGGTAACATCAGATGTGCTCTAGCCATGAAATTGGCGGAGAGGCTAAAGCACATGAGATCTCCAAGACCCAGAAATGGTTTGGGCAGATTCTAACCGGTTTGGGAGATATTAAAATAATTAATATTTTTAATGGAGTTCCTAAGTCTAAACTTAGGAAAAATAAAATATTAATGGGTATTAATATAAAATTGGGTTAGATGGGTCCAAAAGGATAAATCAAGCAAAATCTATTAGAATAATACTAATTTAGTTTAATGCTCATTCTTTAGCTGTTGCTAATTTTATTCTTTTAGCAGTTTCTTAGATGAATTGATTCTTTACATAGAAACTTGATGTTTCTATCTTTGTAAATATCTCTGTATTATTATTGAGTATTGCTGCTCAATCAATTCATTGAATTCTTTTGGAAATCCATATGCGTGTTTCGCACTGTTTTATGGTATCAGAGCAAGGTTCTTTCTATCATTCCTTTCTAAGGTCGAGCCCTCTGTAAGCCAGAAGCCTTCACTGAGTCTTAGCTTCGGCTCTGCTCACTGTGATAAAAGCTTACAGTCGTCTATCTCGATACAGAAATGGATTCTTCGAAATAATTTTTTCAGCTGTGTGAAAAAAAAATTCGAGGTTGCTCTCTGTTGTCTTGATTTCAAATCGGTTGACATTTTTGTGGAAATTTCGAGAGACGAGGGTTCTGTGAAATTTTTTTTTCCAGACACAGCCTTCGTTGATGCGTTCCTCAGGTAACAATATCATCAAAATTAGCGTATGAGTGGATTCTTCAGCGATAATTTTCAAACAAACTTGCGTGTTTTGGTGTTACGTGTATTGTCGAAGACGTGAACGCCGACTATAGCAGAGGTCGCGGGTTCAAATTGAAAGTTTAATTCATTTTTTTTCGTGTGATCTGGTCGGCCGAGTTCCATCTGGAGTTTGCATATTACAGTTCGACCATCATTGGAATTCCTGCACCCTTGAATACCCTCGAGAAAATTTAGAACTCGATTTCTGACTGTTTGCAGTCGAATCTTGAATACCCTATCTGCAGTTTTTTCAGTTCTTATTGGTTTCAGCCCTGAAAAGGGAGGTTTTGAAAGCCCGCATTGCAGGACGGTTACTCTTACCGGACGCTTAAAGGACGTTGTTCGAACTCGAATTTTTTCGTTTTTTATTGCACCGGGTGGCCAACAGCTGGATAGAAACACTGCGTCTTCAAGATTCAACGGTTGTTTTTTCTCGTGCAGCATCCCTGTTGATGAATGCTGCAGAACATCGCTCAGAAGACCGGCCGAGTTCATCGTTCCAAGCGGATAACAGACTTATGCGGATCTCGTCCTGAGTATGCAACAGCGTCATTCGTAACTCACACAGTGCTGGTATCGTAACTTCCAGGTGGCTTTCGATTCACTACAAAGAAGTTTTACGCATTTTTTGCTGCACTGTTAGCTATATTTTTGTGCGTTAAGAAGCACCCACAGAACATATTCCGGTGAACACAAGGGTTACGAACCTCTGTTTATTTTTGGCGTATTTGGCATATTTTTTATGTCTACTAGAGGCTAAGTCCGATCTGTTATTAACGCTGAGAAACCATCTAAACTGGGAGGTCAAGTTCACCAGTTTAATTGGAGATTGACTTACTGTTTGGGGCTGAGTTTCTTCAATCAATGAAGCTGAGATCTAAATTTTTACAAGGCCGAGTTTATTAAAAATAAGAGACCATCTTATCCAGCTCTGAAAGTCAAGTTATCTTTCAGGGGAGTCCTAGCTTATCGATCCATATATCACCAGAAGAAAGTTGTTTTCTGATCATTTGGAGGCTGAATTGTTTGTTGATCATTTTAGTTGTTGGTTGTATTGACAACATTTATCTCTTCAAGTTGGTGGCAAAGATCTTATTCAAAAGGCGGAACTATCCAGATTAGTTTTCCAGAAACATACAGATGGCCTCCCTCACCAATCTGATGTTAGAAGGCAATCAACGCTTCAATGGAAACAATTATAACATCTGGAAACAAAGAATGTTGACCATCTTTGAATACAGGCGTCTTGATCAGCTTATTTTGGGCAAAGAAACTCGTCCCGGTACAACTAGTACCGATCAAGATAAGTTTGATGATAGAAATCGAGAAGCTGTTATGCTTCTCAAGCTCTCTGTGGCTGATGATCAGTTACCACAGATTCCTTCTGGCAAAACATCTGCCGAGATCTGGCAACAGTTGAAAGAACTGCACGAGACATCTTACAAGAGCAGAGCTTTCTTTCTCAAAAATCAGTTGTTCTCCATCATGATGGATGAACATATTTCTTTACAGGAACATCTCAACAAGATTAAAGACATTCGAGATTAGCTCGAAGCCATTGGTCGCACCATGGAGGAAGAAGATATGGTAGTCATCACTCTGAAAAGTCTACCACAATCTTATGAGCACTTCATAGAAACACTCAACATTACTGCCACTAATGTTGATTTGAAGTTTCCGGAGTTATGCACTAAACTCATGCAGCAGGATCGTTGGAAACAACAGTTTGGTAGTGGTGCAGCATCAGTCTCCTCAGAAAATGCTTTTGCTGCTAAATATCAGTCCTCCCAATCCTTTCAGCAGAAAGGTTCTTCTCAGTCTTTTGATCCTGCTAGGAAAAAAAATGTGCAGTGTAATTACTGTCACAAGTTCGGCCACATGAAGAAAGATTGCCGACAGAGAATTGCTTCTGAGCAGAAGAAACAGGGAGGGCTTCATCAGACAGCGAATGTTGCAGAACATTCTGAGCAGACAGACTCTGCCTTTTACGCCTTTATGGCTAAAAGGTCTTCAGATCATAGTCCATCATCTGCCTGGTACATTGACTCTGGCGCATCACGTCATTTCTCTCACAGGCGTGACTGGTTTATTGACTTCTCACCTTTCAGTGATTCCGTGGTATTTGGCGGAGGTGAGAAATATACAGTGGATGGCAGAGGTACAGTTCAAATCCAGTCTAGTGGGCGCACACTCATTTTTTTGAATGTGTACTATGTTCCTGGGATGGAAATTAATCTGTTGTCTGTCAGTCAGATTATGAGGAACTCTCCTCAGCTTGATGTAGTATTCAGTGCACACAAATGCTCTATTATCGACAGGGAGATTAGTCTTACAGTTGCTGTTGGCCTAGAAGATCATGGTTTATACAGACTTCTTGACACTGGTGATTCTCCAGAAGTGGCTCTAGCAGCTCATATTTCTCCTATCAGCACTCTATGGCATCAGCGATATGGGCACCTAAACATGCAGTATCTCTCTCAGCTTTCTCGGGAAAGACTTGTGTCAGGGTTACCTGATATTCAGACTCAGCAATTGGGCATATGTGGCGCTTGTCAAGCTGGCAAACAACATCGGTCTTCATTCACGCATGGAGAATCTTGGCGTGCATCTAAGGTACTCCAGTTAATTCATGTTGATATTTGTGGTCCTATGAATACATCTTCTATCACTGCTTGCAAATATTTTTTGCTTATTGTAGATGATTTCAGTAGAAAGATGTGGGTATATTTTCTCAAATATAAATCTGATGCATTTAGTACCTTTCAGAAGTTTAAAACCTTAGTTGAAAAAGAGTCTAGCTGTAACATCATGACTCTTAGAACAGATAATGGGGGGGAATTTTGTTCTTCTGCTTTTTTCAACTTTTGTGATACTCATGGCATAAAACGCCAGTTCACTACACCTTACACTGGTGATTCTCCAGAAGTGGCTCTAGCAGCTCATATTTCTCCTATCAGCACTCTATGGCATCAGTGATATGGGCACCTAAACATGCAGTATCTCTCTCAGCTTTCTCGGGAAAGACTTGTGTCAGGGTTACCTGATATTCAGACTCAGCAATTGGGCGTATGTGGCGCTTGTCAAGCTGGCAAACAACATCGGTCTTCATTCACGCATGGAGAATCTTGGCGTGCATCTAAGGTACTCCAGTTAATTCATGTTGATATTTGTGGTCCTATGAATACATCTTCTA
>APFE030669907.1:98596-120579 GCA_000404065.3 Pinus taeda | reverse complement strand
ATTTTTTGCTTATTGTAGATGATTTCAGTAGAAAGATGTGGGTATATTTTCTCAAATATAAATCTGATGCATTTAGTACCTTTCAGAAGTTTAAAACCTTAGTTGAAAAAGAGTCTAGCTGTAACATCATGACTCTTAGAACAGATAATGGGGGGGAATTTTGTTCTTCTGCTTTTTTCAACTTTTGTGATACTCATGGCATAAAACGCCAGTTCACTACACCTTACACTCCTCAGCAGAATAGTGTTGTTGAACGCCGTAACCGCACGGTTGTTGAAATGGCTCGCTCCATGTTACAACACAAGAATGTTCCAAACAAATTCTGGGCTAAAGCAGTCTTTACTGTTGTTTATCTTCTTAACCGATCTCCCACTCAGGTTGTTAAAGGGAAGACTCCCGAAGAGGTTCGGTCTGGCCGTAAGCCGAAGATCAGTCACCTCAAAGTTTTTGGCTCAATTGCATATGTTTGGATTCCAGCTGCTAAGCGCTCTAAGTTGGATTCCAAAAGCCATAAACTCATGATGATAGGGTACAGTGATCATCACAAGGCTTACAGACTAATAGCTATAGCCACTGGTCGTCTGAGTTTCAGTCGGGATGTGGTATTTGATGAAGACAGAGGATTCTTTCAGTCTTCTCCTTCTGAGCAGTGTTCTGAGGATCAGCTTCACAGTGTTCTTCTCCCGATAAGTCCCCCTGATGGGAGGGATGATGCCGCATCAGTGTTTGATAATACACTCCCTGAACTTTCTCTGGAAAATAACCCTTCTCTTGTTGCTCCTATTGTTTCTGGACCTTATTCATCTCCTCCTAATATTGGTTCCTCTACTTCTAGGCCAAAATGGTGGGCTAAAACCATTGGTGATCTCAGGGATGATGAACTCCTTGAAGGACGAACTTCTAGACATAAGAGCAAACAGCAGTCTACAGTAAACTTTGCCCTTACGACTAATCTACACATTATCTTTGAGCCTCAAACTTACTCAGAAGCTAAGGGTATATCTGAGTGGGAACAGGCTATGGACGTTGAATTCCAAAGTCTTCAGAAAAATCACACATGGACCCTTTCTGATCTTCCTGAAGGGAAAACGCCCATTAGCTGCAAATGGGTATATAAAGTGAAATACAAAGCCAATGGAACTCCAGACAAGTATAAAGCTCGTCTTGTGGCTCGAGGATTCTCACAGAAGGAAGGCATTGACTATGAGGAGACTTTTGCTCCTACAGCCAAAATGAGTACCATACGGCTTGTCCTTGCCCTAGCAACTCAGTTCAAATGGAAAGTTCATCAGATGGATGTAAAAAGTGCCTTTCTAAATGGTGACTTACAGGAAGAAGTCTACATGACACAACCTCCAGGATTTAAGATTGCTGGTCAAGAACAGAAAGTGTGTAGATTAGCTAAAGCTCTCTATGGATTGAAACAAGCTCCTTGGGCTTGGTATATGAAAATTGATCAATACCTGACAGATCATGGTTTTCAGCGGAGCCCATCTGATGCAACTCTGTATATCAAGCATACTGGTGATGATATCTTGTTTGTAGTTGTCTATGTAGATGACCTTATCATTACTGGCAGCTCTGCACATTTGATCCATGGGATCAAACAAGACTTCTGCAGAACCTTTGATATGATAGACTTGGGACTTCTTCACTACTGTCTGGGGATTGAAGTTTGGCAGACTGAAAATCACATCTTTCTCTCTCAGTCCAAGTATGCCAAAAATCTTGTGGACAGGTTCAGAATGCAGGATTGCAAACCAGCCACGACTCCTATGGAACCAGGGCTCAAACTTTCAGCTCAGTAATCCTCTCTTCCTGTGGATGAAACTTTATTCAGACAATTAGTGGGCAGTCTCATCTACCTTACTGCCACCAGACCAGACATCAGTTTTGCAGTGAGCTACATATCCCGCTTCATGTCCACTCCTAAAGCAGATCATTGGATAGCAGCAAAGCGTGTGCTACGATATGTGCGTGGCACTTCTGATTATGGTCTCCTATACACTCGCAGTTCCAATCCTATACTTAGTGGTTACACAGATTCTGACTGGGTCGGTTCAGTTGATGATCGTAAATCTACAGCTGTGTATGTGTTTAGTCTAGGATCTGGTGCTGTCACCTGGACTAGTAAGAAGCAGCAAGTTGTGGCTCTCTCCTCAACAGAAGCAGAGTATCGGGGAGCAGTTAAGGCATCCTGTGAGGCAGTTTGGCTTCGACGTATGCTTGCAGATATGCATGCTTCCCAGACAAGTCCTACTTCCTTGTTTTGTGATAATCAGGGAGTACTCAAACTTGCCAAAAATCCCGTTTTTCATGAACGAACAAAACATGTGGAAACTCATTGCCACTACATTCGCCAGCTTGTTGAAGACGGATCCGTTCAGTTGAGATATGTTCCCACAACAGAGCAACCTGCAGACATCTTCACCAAACCTCTTGGTCCTGATAAGTTTGTAAAATTCAGGGGGTCTATTGGTGTTGTAAATAGATTGAGCATTAAGGGAGGGTATTAGAATAATACTAATTTAGTTTAATGCTCATTCTTTAGCTGTTGCTAATTTTATTCTTTTAGCAGTTTCTTAGATGAAACTGATTCTTTACATAGAAACTTGATGTTTCTATCTTTGTAAATATCTCTGTATTATTATTGAGTATTGTTGCTCAATCAATTCATTGAATTCTTTTGGAAACCCATATGCGTGTTTCGCACTGTTTTAAAATCTAATCTTTAGCCGTTGATTAGAGATTTAATCTCGGACGTTGATGGACCAACAATAAAAGTATAAGAGGCTTGAGGGTCAGTTGGAGAACACACCAAGAGAGATTCGGAATTCGATTTTCTGAGGCAGGGTTTGCTGAGGAAATCGAGTGGTCCGAGTTGTAGCTGAGGGGCAGTGAATACATAGCAGAGAGGCAAAGTTAGTACTAGGAGGATCAGTGCAGAGCCGGGAGAGGTTGATGCAGAGCCAACTAGGGGCCACGCAGAGGTAGCCAAGAACTACACAGAGCCAGAGAGGCCAGCGTGTGAGACGCAAAGGGTTTAGGGGCTGATGCAGAGGCCCCAGAAGTTGACGCAGAGGCCAGGGAGGCTGAGGCAGGGCCCAGAGGCGGTGCTGGAGAATTTTGTGGGACAGACTAGGAGCTGGAGAGCCAGATAGGGTGACGCAGTCCCCCTATCAGAGTGATGCAGAGAAGCAGAAGCTGCAATTGTTGTTGTGGGAACGTTCATCTGGTGATTTATCAGCCAGAATATCTGTCTCCGCCAAGGGCATTCTCTATTGGGTGAGCCATTTCTGGCACCCTGGATGTATTCTGAAAACTACATAATAATAAAACCCTTTGAATAGCTGCACCGGTTTTCCTGCATTAGGTTTTTCCGGGGACATTAGTCCAAAAATAACAGTGTCGCTTGTGTGCTTGTTTACTTTCATTTGATGATCTGTAGATGTTGATACTGTACTTCTATTTATTTTCAATATTCACATGGTAAATAACTTGTGAAGTAATTGAACAAGTAGGAAGAAATAAATCAGATAGTACAGGAAGAATTTCTAACCGGTTAAACTTAGAGATTCCAACATTTGTAATGGCTCTAGAAAGCAAATTTTGTTTCACTAAGAAAACTATGGTTTAACTATGTTTTCTATAGTGGTTAACAAGAAGTTGCAAAAGGAGTTTATAGATAACTTAAAAATACATTTTCTCATGAAAAAAGCATTACCCATAAAGGATATGTTTCAAATATCATTTTGTACTAATAAACCTCTACACTCATATTTAGTCCCTTTAAAATGATACAAAGATAACATCTATATATCTTCGTATTTATTTAACTTCACAAACTATGTGTGGAGATAACCAAGAACTACTACAAATGTTGTTCGCATAATCTATTGCAAGTACAAGTTGCTACTAATTGTTAAAGTACTATACCACTAAAATTCTAGGTGCATTTGAATTTAAACACATTTGATCTTTTATTTGTTATTATACAATATTTAGCATGCAAACAATAAATATTTTACTCCATAAGTCCAATATAAATATTGGTAAGAACTCTAGCATCAAACTCCTAGTCATGAAATTTCTTTCCCTTCTCATGAGCAACGTGGAAGAACCATGTTGTTCAATGCTCCCGGTATATTTTGAATTGATTTAACTTGTATGTGTCACTTACCTTTGTTTCCCTCTATCTTTATCCTCATATTAACCTCGTAAGATGTTTAAGAAAAATCCAATATGAAAATTTTTGGCATCGTAAGATATTCAAAGCTAGCAATTCTAAAGTTCCGACCTATAAAACTCATAAGATAGTTTCTAGATTTTCATATGCCATTGGCATCATAACATGCAACTCAAACCTTCAATACAAAGGATAAAGGAAGATGTAGCCACTTAAAACGTTGATTAAGAAATTAGAGTTAGTCAACAATAATCATAATCATAAGATAGGTCTCATTTTCAAGTTTAACAATTTTGTTGCAAAGTTAATTGCCTATGGAATCCATTTATTTGGATTTATGTTGCTTCTAGGGACTCTTCCTTTGTCTTTCTCAGTTTTTTTGTTGCTCCAATCACATAAAGAAAATAAATAGTATATTAGGACTTGAAACTTGAACTTTCCCTCGTACAAGATATAATTTGAAATTTTTTATGTGCAATGAAATCCAATTGGATTTCAAAGACTACAATGAGTTTCAGGCACCTTAGAGTGCATTTTTTACTAAAAAAGTAAAATGAGGAATAAACCCCACTAACTCAAGATGTTTTCGAAATAGGTTCCCAAAGTTCTAATTCTAAGATTTCCTTGTGAAGTTAACAAGTTACAGAATAAAATAGATGTAAAGGAATGAAAAGCAAAGGCATTGTGCCACGTTCAAAAAAACTAGAGCATGGATTAGAATAGGGAGCTCCACTTCCACCTGCACTCTAAAGATTTCTAGTTAGGGTTCTAGAAATTTCTCCTTGTCTTCAAATGAATGTAAAAATTAAGTAGGTTTAGAAATAAATTAGAGGTCAATTTGTCTCATTTTCCATAAATTAGGGGTTTCAGACTTCCTATGGGTGTTGCAGTTCTTATGGGCACTTGGCTAGGCCCAGAAAACTTTAAATCCCACCAAAACATGGGAGTTTGACACCAAAACATATCAGAAATGCCCTAATCCATATCGTGCAATGTTCCCAAATCATGAAACATCATATAGTACAATTCAAAGCATTTCTAAGTCATTTCGTACCCATTTTGATGTTTCAACGAGTTTCCAATACAAATACCAATTCCTACAACTTCACTCCAAAGGAAATCCATATCCAAAAAGCATCCATCCTCTTATCATTGAAGGGCATTACATAGAAGAAGAAAATCACTTCTCCCTTAACAAAAGCAAGTCTCAAAAAAGCCACACCGTAAAGACCCTCTAAGCCTTATAATAAACTAGAACTATATCAACAAAACCTTATGTGGGGCATACTCAAGATCAATAAGAAAATCAAATGCAGAAAAGCAACAAGAGGAAAGTTAATAAAATATAGCAAATGGATCTCAAAAGCAGTTGAAGGAATACTACCAAAGATGATTAAATCCCTAGTCTCCTCAAAACAACAAAGAAAAGAAGATAAATAGGGTTTTCATGAGTTATTTTCTTGAAACCTCTCAGCCCTTCCTCCTAAAAGTGTCGGTTATCTTAAGAAAACTTAATGATCATGTTTGTAGGATCATCCATCCCAAATTTGTAGGATCATGTTTGTTAATTTTAGTTAACAATGGTATGTCCTATGCTAAGCAAAGTACTTCAATGTTCCTTTAGCAGCTCGATGACAATTTCCAATTTAGATTTCTAACAACAATCACATTGACTATAAAAGTATATAGAACATGAAACAAAATGTTGAAGACAAGCCAAGACAAGAGGACACCAGATTTGGCGGATGCCAGGGAAAAACCCCAATGTGGGGAAAACCCTTTGATTAATTCTTCTTATTATTATATCGAAATGTTCAACAGAGAGAGTACAAAAGTCAAATTGACTTGACTTTTTCAAAGTCAAAACATCCTTGTCAATTACTGCAGTCAAACTTCAACCTTGACCAGAAGTCAAATATGGTGAATGCAGCAGAAAACTTCTCCTTTGAACCTCGGTCAAAGGCAATCAAACTCGGCCTCCAACAGCAGTCAAAGTCGGTGCAAAATAGTCACAGAATCTGCAGTCAAACTACGATCAAAGAGGCCTGCAGTCAATACAAGTCAAAGTCCTCTTTTTGCCTCGGTTCTTGTACCCAAAAATGTGGCCTCTTGAGATAGAAATCCACCCAGAAAATCGAATTCAAATGATGCCCAGAAAGTCAAAGACAACATTGGTCAATGTTGGTCAAGCTGCAAAAAAAATTGAGATTTTCGGCCTTGCAATTATGTCCCGTAATTTCGTCCTCCTTATGCCACACGTGGGAGAGAGAGAATGCCCAATGTTGTACGAACCAATGAAAGAAGGGGAGAGAATGTGTGAGTGATGATGATTCCAAAATGAGGTGAGAGGTCACTTGTATTTATACAATTCGTTGAGGGTGAAGAGTCATGTCCATTAGGCTTCATGAGCCCACATGATGATGTGGCCGCCCTGAACAATTTGTACGTGACCATAAATTCAAAAACACACTTCCACTTGACCAAATTGGATGATCTTTATATCAATTTTGGTCCTCTCAAAAGGAGGAGTTTAATACAATCATCATCTCCATCAAATGAGTTGTCCCAAGGTGGAATTTGGTCATAGTTGCCAATTTTAACACTCCCTCTCAACTAGGGAGAATTCCACCTGCCAATCATCAATCATCATGCCATCTTGTCGTCATGTACCATCCTTGTATCTCATCTCATCTCTGCTACGCTGAACACTGATATGAATAATGAAGAAGAATCGATCGAGAGTAATTCACAAGACCTTACCACTCTCCATTGACAAAAGTCAGTCCAAAGGTAGAACCTCAATCAAACTTGATCGCAAATGAAGTTGTTGAACACCATGCATTCTAGACATAGGAAGTACGGCAGTACATGATGTGTCCATCGGTAGTGTTATGGTCCCTATCCTCTTTTCCCAACTCGTTGGCCAGATGAAAGGTACTTCCCATGAGTCCCAGACAACATGGTAGGATGTATGCTGGGGCATCAGGAGGAGAAGGTGAACCACTCATCCTGCTCATATGCCATAGGAGAAGGTGAACGACTCATCCTATGGATATGTCAATCGTAGGGGAAGTTGAACCACTCACCCTACACACATGTCAACCATCGTGGGGTATCACAGGGGAAGGTGAACCACTCACCCTGTACACAGCGCACCAATAGAGGAAAGTGAATAGTCGCTAATAGCTCCAAGAAGTACCCCAAGCCCCCAAGAGCTCCTAAAGCTCAGTGTCCAACCCAAGCGGGACCCTCATAGGAGGGTCTTTCCACGACTCCAAGTCTCTCTCGGAAGGCTAAGAATTTGACCTTCCCTAAGGGCTTCATGAGGATGTTTGCAACCTACTCATCAGTCTTGATGCTTTGGAGCCTTATTACTCCCCGCTGTACCAAATCCCGGATAAAGTGGTACCTGATATCAATGTGCTTGGAGCGGTCGTGGAACATAAGATTCTCTAAAAGGTGAATCCCACTTTGGTTCTCACAGAAGATCACAGTGGTATCCAACACGTGCTCAAATAGCTCACTAAAGAGCTTCCTCAACCAAATAGCTTCACAACAAGCCATACTAGCAGCAATGTATTCAGCCTCAGCGGTGCTTAGAGCAACCAATTTCTCCTTCCTGCTCATCCAAGATATTGAAGCAGACCCCAATGAGAAGCAACATCCAAACGTGCTTTTACGATCCACCACACTACCAGCCCAGTCAATATCAGTATATCCATGTAGCCTCAAATTCCCAGCAGTGTATCTCAGTCCATAGTTGATTGTGCCACGAAGATATCTCAAGAGATTCTTAGTAGCAATCCAATGTATGTGATGAGGCTCAACCATGAATTGACTCAATGTATTCACAGCAAAGCATATGCCCGGACGGGAGTTTACCAAGAACATCAGGGCCCCCACAAGTTGTCGATACTCAGAGGGATTTGCCAATGCAGGCCCAGCAATACTTCCACATAGCTTCTTGAAGTTAAGTTCCATCAGAGTAGACACGGACTTGCAATCCACCATCTGACATCTCTCAAGCAGCTTCACAATGTATTTTCCTTGAGAAAGGAAAATCTCACTTGGCTTTTGCCAGACCTCCATGCCTAGGGAGTAATGCATCAGACCTAGGTCCTTCATCTCGAACTCGGAAGCCAACTCCCTCCTACATTAATAAATGAGAGGGTCTACACCTGTTAGAAAGAGATCTGCATAAAGGACCAGAATGAGAGTCTGGTCCTTTTCAACCTTGAAGTATAGGTTAAGGTCAGCATCGCTTCTTGTAAATCCCAGCTTCATGTGATAGCTTTCAATCCTCTCATACCAAGCCCTAGGGGCTTGCTTCAACCCATAGAGGGCTTTCTTCAACCTGCATATGTGTGTCCTTCGATCTTGTACTTCGAACCCCTGATGTTGTTCCACGTAGACTTCCTCCTTAAGCGAGCCACGCAAGAAAGCAGTCTTAATGTCCATTTGGTGTAGGCTCCATCCTTGAGAGGCAGTGGGAGCAATAATAGATCGAATAGTGGTATATCAGCAACCAGTCCAAATATTTTGTCATAATCTACTCCTTCCTTTTGAGAGAAGCCTCGACAACGAACTTGGCCTTATATTTTTCAGCACTCCCATCAGCTCCATGTTTAATTTTGTATAGTCATTTTGAGCTGACTACGGACTTGTCCTTGGGTCTAGGAACTACTTGTTGTTTTACAGCTTCTTCGAACGAACATGGCTCAGATTGAACAATAGCACTCATAGCAGCTAAGTATCCTTGATACGTATTTGGCTTTTTACTTTCACGAAATGTCCCTCTTAGAGCAATATGTCTTTCAGCATCTTCGAGAGTGTCTTTGAGCCACAAATTTCTTTTCCTTGAGGTAGAGGGATCACCGGGAGGTGGATCAATGGGATCCATCAAGCCTTCAACATTGGGCATTGCTTCATCTGTCAGAGGTTCATCCTGCTTTCCTGCAACATCATCATTGTCTTTCCTTGGGATAGGGAGATCTCTGGCTTTTCCAAGGGCAGAATCTTCATCGAATGTGACATCATGGCTTATTTCCACTTCTCTTTGACCAGGCACATAGATTCTATATGCCTTTGAATTTTCCCTGTAGCTCGATGTACCTTTCTTCCCAGATGCTTCTAACTTGTTTCTTTTCTCTTTAGGTACATGAAAATACATGGGTCAACCAAATATTCTAAAATGAGAACATCAAGTTTCTTACCAGTGAAAACTTCTTCAGGTATCTTGAAATCCAATGCTTGATGCGGGTTCCTATTTTGAACATATACGGCAGTGTTGGCAGCTTCTCTCCATGAGAACTTCAATAGGCCTTGGTCATGGAGCATGGCATGGATAGCTTCTATGATTGTTCGATTCTTCCTCTCAGCAACTCCATTTTGCTCAGGAGTATATGGAATTGTGATCTCCCTCTTAATGCCATCTTCTCTACAAAAGTCATTAAATTCATTTGATTCATATTCAGTTCCATTATCGGTCCTCAATATTTTGATCTTTGTCCCTGTTTGATTTTCCACCAAGGCTTTGAAAGAACGAAACCATTTGAACACTTAATCCTTCTTCTTTAAGTAATAGATCCACGTTTTGCGAGAGAAGTCATCCACAAAAATTGCATAGTATAAGTATCCTCCTAATGATGTTAAGGGCAACATACCAGATAGATCAAAATCTGAAGAATGTCGGTAGTTTGACTTTCAATTGAAGGGAGTGGTCCCCTTGTTAGTTTCCCAACTACACAACCCTGATAAACCCCTACATGATTCATGTTGAACTCGGGCATACCTGTGACCATCTTCCTTACCCCAAATCTGTGTAAGGCCATCATTCAGGTTGAAGAGAAGTATCGCAAGTCAAAGCTCCCAAAGAACTTCCTCCAACTTGATAGAGACCGTCAACCCTCAATCCAAGTGTAAATGCATCTTTAGGGTTTATTTGCCAAATATGTAACTTTCCAGGGTTTCTTTGCCAAATATGTAACTTTCCATCAATGAATGCTACCTTGAAGCCTTTATCTTCCATCGCAGAAATAGACACCAAGTTCTTCATCAAATCGGGTACATATAATACTTCTTGTAGATGAAGGGTTTGACCTTGATTTAAGTGAAGAGTGACAGTCCCTATCCCTTTCACGAGGTAGGTGGCATTGTCTCCAAGTATGTCTACAGATTAGTCTTCTTTTTAATCAAATTTGAAAGGGCCTCCTTGTACCCAATGAAGTGCCTTGAGGCCCCACTATCAATCAACCAGTGATCCAAAGTATCCGGAGGAGAGGCAATAGTGAGGGCAGAAATAAGATAAAATTATTTATGTTTTTCTACAACATTACTTTCCTCATACCTGGAATTTCTCGTCCTTTTGGGAGGTCGACCATTTCCATATCCAGCAGCAGGAGCATTTCTCTTCCCTTTATTGTTGAACTTGTTGTTCCTTTGATTGCCATTGCCTATGAAATTGTTGTGGTTGTTGTTGTCGTCGTCCCGTGGAGTATCCTTCTTGTGAGGACACTCTCTAGCATAGTGACCAAACCTGTTGCAATTGTAGCACCTTCCTTTTATTCCGTCTTTGAATCCATGCTTGAATCCTTGACCTTGTCTTTTTTGACTAGCATTGTTCTTCTTCTTTTCATGAATGGAAAAAGTAGTAGGTTCATTTCCATTTGAAGGCTCGTCTCCCTCCATCATCCTCGTCTCTTCTTGAGTGCATCTAGCCAATAATTCATTGAAAATAGGAATCCTGTCATTGTTGAGAATGGTGGTGTTAAACACATCCCATGCTCTTGTGAGACCTCCAAGAACGATGAGAGTGAGCTCCTTGTCAGCAACAACTTCTCCAATAGATAGAAGATCATTCTTGATTTCTGTAATCCTCATGAAGTAGGATTGGATAGACTCCCCTTTGTCCATCTTGATGTCCTTCAACTTGTTCTTGAGAAAAAGGATTTGATTTGCATTGTTTACTTTGAACATCCCAAACAGCTTATCATACATCTCCTTAGATGTTCCCAAATCAAAAATATAGGCAGCATGTGCATTTGAAGGAGGCTCCACCACTTTTCCCTGCACATAATCCATAGCATCATGCTCTTCCAAAGTCAAGTCCAAAGTCATTTTCCATGCATGATAGTTAGATTTGTCCTTGAGCTTATCCTTGAATTTGAAGTAAGATGTAGTAGCCATTGAAGCTAGACCAATATTCTTGTCTAACAGCGCTCACTTAGTGATTGCTTTTCTCTCTCTTACTTGGGCTTTGTCTTCACCTGGGCTCTGATACCATGTTAATTTTAGTTAGCAATGGTATGTTCTATGCTTAGCACAATTACTTCAACGTTCCTTTAGCAGCTCAATGACAATTTCCAATTTAGATTTCCAGTAGCACAATCACATTAACCATTAATCACATTGACAGTAAAAGTATATAAAACATGAAGCAAAATGTTGAAGACAAGCCAAGACAAGAGGACACTAGATCTGGCAAATGCCAAGGAAAAGCCCCAATGTGGGGAAAACCCTTTGATCAATTCTTCTTATTATTATATCAAAATGTTTAGCAAAGAGAGAGAGTACAAAAGTCAAATTGACTTGCCAAATTCAAAGTCAAAACAACCTTGTCAATTTCTGCAATCAACTGCGATCAAACTTCAGCCCTAACCAGAAGTCAAAGATGGTCAACACAGCAAAAACTTCTCCTTTGAAGCTCAGCCAAACTCGACCTCCAGCAGCGGTCAAAGGCAGCCCAAAATAGTCATAGAATCTATGGTCAAACTTGGTCAACCTACGGTCAAACAGGCATGCAGTGAACGCAAGTCAAAGTCCTCCTTTTGCCCCAGTTCTTATGCCCAAAAATGCGGTCTGCTAAGACAGAAATCCACCCAGATAATAGAAGTCAAATGATGCCCATAAAGTCAAAGTCAACAATGGTCAACACTGGTCAAACTACAAAAATTTCTGAGATTTTCGGCACTACAATTATGTCTTGTAATTTCGCCCTCCTTGTGCCACACTTGGGAGAGAGAGAATGCCCAATGTTGTACGAACCAATGATAGAAGGAGAGAGAATGTGTGAGTGATGATGATGCCAAATGAGGTGAGAGGTCACTTGTATTTATACAATTCGTTGAGGGTGAAGAGACACGTCCATTGGGCTTCATGACCCTACATGATGATGTGGCAGACCTGAACAATTTGCAGATGTGTGGGCATAAATTCAAAAACACACTTCCACTTGACCAAATTGGATGATTTTTATATCAATTTGGTTCCTCTCGAAAAGAGGAATTTAATGCAATCATCATCTCCATCAAATGAGTTGTCCCAAGGTGGAATTTGGCCCTAGTCGCCAATTTTAACAATCATCTATTCCAAATTTTGGACAACTAGAAGGATCTCCTTATCTCCCCATAAAAGAGACCAAAGCACTTTAAAATAGAGACCCTATCCCAGAATATCTAGGGGCATTGGCCTTAAAACCAAGAAAGAATTGTAAGGAAGAAAACAAAGAAAGATAAAGTTGAGTAGTGATCTAACAAAGATTCTTGCCATAACCAATTAGTACTTGCCAAAGAATATCCATGACCTGATTAGTTTCATAAGAACATCAAATTACTTCTTAAAATTTCATCACTTGCTTTTCAAATGTCACACATCCACTAAACATGATAAAACTTGACAATATTCAATTCAAATAGGGTAGTGCAACATAGAGCATTCACCAAGATCAAGCATCTTAATGACTACTCATGTCCTCACTCCACCTAACATTCAACAAATTTTTGAGATTGTGGGAAGCATTTGGACATCCCATTTGCACAACTATGATGCAAATGAGAACTTATTGCATACCTCTCTAAGACATTTACAGGTGCGATACTAAACTATTCAATCTGTGAGTGTGAGATGTACAAGCTAGTGCAAGTTATCAAGCATCGACAACATTATTTTCTTCGTAAGGATCAAAACGTGAACAATGGACACAAACCCTTCTAAGTTCCTCTAGGCACGGCATGATCAAACATGTCCATCCGATGAATTAGAACACTTTCTTATAACAATGGACCATTTTATTTAAGTATTGTAAGGACACAACAATTATAATTGTAGATTTCCTATCAAGATTGATAATATCTTTGTAGTTTCAACATTTACTAGTTACAACTAATGACTTAAAGGAAGCTTATGCCTAGTGCCTAAACTTTACACATGTTTATACAATTTTACAAAACTCTGTGACAGTTGATGAGGTTAATGATGACAATTCTATACAAATCTAATGCTATTTGTGTTCCTAGGGGAGATCATAAGGTTCAATGATTGAGTTAAGCATCATATTCCAAGGTGAAGAAACACTTTAAAATGGAGAAGGCAACCACTAATTTGCAAAGGTATTTCTATTGTCTGAGAAGGGGCACATATGGTGCCAAAGTTTGTATGTAATTAACCACTTTATAGCGAATCAAAAACAATAACCTAGAAGTTGGTAAACTATATCATTACCAATTCCAAAAAAACTATGGGAATCGATTTCAATGGACTTCCTCGAAGGATTATCCACAACCAATAGGGCCAATGCCTACCTCATAGTAGTAGTGGATCGCTTCAACAAAATGGTGCTCATGATACCATCTAAGAAGATTGTTTCGGCCCAACAAGCAACATATTTGTTCTTTGATATAGTTTGGATGAATTTTGGCATACCATCATCAATTACCTCCTACATTGACAACCAATTTCTAAGATAAATCTTGTAGTCACTATGGGGATTGATGAAGACGAAAATGTTATCTTATCCTATTGATAGACAGACAAATTGAGCTAGTAAACAACACCATCATTAGACTCTTGTGAATTTTCAACATTAGCATTTGAAGACTTTTGATGCCAATATATTGTACATATAACATAGTTATAATCACATAATGCACTATGTGACAAGCACTTCACCATTGAAATGTACCTTTGATTCATGCCCAAGGATCCAACAGCTATTTTGTAAAAATTTCTCATTTCCCACCCCGGTTTTCAGTTTCACCTTATTTTTACAAAATAGTTAAATGCCCTTTCCCATATCCATACATTCAACAACTGGAAAATAAATTTTGCTGAAAACACAAATTCTGGAAATTTTACAGAATGTTGGAAAGGGCATTTAACTATTTTGGAGAAATAAGGTGAAACTGAAAACCGGGGTAAGAAATGAGAAATTTTTACATGGTATCAGAGCTTGAGTGCTGAAGTGCAGTTTGGGACAGCAAGGAGGAAAATTATAGCCTGTTGATTTTTCACTCAGAAAATTCCAGCAAGCTGATTTTTCACAAACAAGTGTTTTATCTTTACTACAGCAGTGCTATTTTTCAGTTTTAGGATAGCAGGATGTCATTGGGATTCAGGGTGGAGGATAGGTTGGATGGGCATACAAATTACAGCGTTTGAAAGGAGAGAATGCAGAGTATCTTTGAGGAGGCAGAAGTTGGAGGCAGATGTTTGGGACATCATGGTGCATACCACACAGAACCCTGTTGTTGTGCCTACTGATGCTACTCAATTGGCTGATTATAATAAAAAGAACAACAAGGGTAAGAAATTGATTCTAGACGAAGTCGAAGACCATTGCATTCCTCATGTGAGAGGAAAGAGAAATGCCCATGAGATGTGGACAACATTGTCCAATCTCTACTAGAGTACCAATGAGAACCGGAAAATGGTCCTGAAGGAGAAGCTGAAGACTATTAAGATGGGTAATGATAGTGCAGTTGGATATCTCACAAAGATTACTAATGTGAGAGATGAGTTGGCAGCAATTGGAGAGGTCATTCCACCCACTGAGTTGGTGCGGATTGCAGTGAATGGCGTCCCTCATTCATGGATGAACTTTGTTGATGGGGTTTGTGCACGTGAGACCCTTCCCACATGGGAGAGGTTTTGGGATGATTGCATTCAGACAGAGATCAGGAAAGGACAGCTTGGGGCAGCCAAGCCAGTTGAGCAGGATGAGGATGTAGCACTGTCAGCAGGAAGCAAGAAAGGCAAAGGAAAGAAGCAGGCTTCCACAAGCAATGGTGGGGGCAAAAGCAAAGGTAAAGGTAAACAGGGTAACACACAGAAGGACTATTCCAAGGTAAAGTGTTGGAATTGTCAAAAGATGGGACACTATGCAGTTGTGTGTCCAGAGAAGAAGAAGAAGGGGAAGAACCAGAGCGTGGCAACTTCAGCAGAGGTTGAGGACTTTGTAGATCGTTTTGACCAGGAGTTTGGGTTCACTGCGTGTGAGTCCTCTAGTGCAGGATCACCTGCCACACAGGTTCAGAGGGAGCATGCTTTTCCCTCGATTAGCGGAGCATCTTCGGGTATCTGGTATGTGGACAGTGGGGCTTCACGTCACATGACAGGAGTCCGTGAGTAATTTCTCAGAGCTTTCAAGAGTGGCACTGATATGGAGGTAGTAACTCGGTGATGACAGAGTTGTTAGAGCAGTCGGGGTGGGGACACTGACATTTTAGAGGAAGTCCAAACCTCCCTTGAAGGTGTCAGAGGTTCTTTATGTGCCAGGGATGAGGAAGAACCTCATATCCGTCTCAGCTTTGGAGGACAGAGGATATGAGGTACTGTTCAGGGGAGGATATGTGCTGATTTTTATATTTCTGCATTTTCTAGCATTCTGTAAAATTTCCAGAATTTGTGTTTTCAGCGAAATTTATTTTCCAGTTGTTGAATATATGGATATGGGAAAGGGCATTTAACTATTTTGGAGAAATAAAGTGAAACTGAAAACCGGGGTGGGAAATGAGAAATTTTTACATATTTTCAGTCCCATCCTCAAAGGGAATTACTAAGGACTAAGAAATTCAATATCTTGGTTCTTGTCGAGTCTTTTCAATCAACTTTAATGTGAAAGGTCTGGCCCAGAATAATAGCAAAGAAGGTGATTGCACATGGACATGCTAACAAGTTCATTGACCACATTCAAAGATTTCATGGTCAAGTTCAAAAGGATTTCTTGAACCGTCATTGGAAACACAACAAATAAACAAGAACAACAACACATGAAGATCTCCAATTTCACGTAGGAAAGTGAGTCTAGGTATATTATCAAAGAGAACACTTCAAGTAGGAAGTTAGGAAGTTAGGAATGCTTTCATTTTGGAGTCACTATTATGCATGGTTCATCCAATCTACAACATAGACAGCCTAAACCTCTATGAGCCATCAACATTGGATGGAGATATAGATTTTATCGTCCCACTTTCTAAAGAACTTGTTGCTAGACTTGGCATCTAGTCAAAGGAAAATAGAGTTTTGTAGTGCAAAAATAAAGTATCCAAACAAGGAATTGTTCAACTCTATCAAATTGAACTCAAAGAGCAATAATTATAGGCCAACTGGTACACCTTGAAGCACATACAAAAGTAGTTTGCTTAATTAGCAAGGCAAATGTTGGTGACCAACAAATCCTAAGCAGGAGTATTTGATTCTAGATGAACTTGGAGGAGGACTAAGTCTATGGCAATTAGAGTCATCTTGAGAAGTTCAACGAGAAATAGTCAAGTATGAGCACACAAATTGGTTATTGTATTAGAACTATGGAATAACACAAATGAAGCAGAATAGGTCACACAACACAATCAACCACCCTTGTGCAACTCAAAGTGGCACACAATGTTGTGTTTCAAGCGCACTAGAATATTCACCTGATCTAACGTTGCAACCCAACTGCACATGAAGAAACTTGATCACACTAATATTCCCTCACACAACCTAGTGCACTAACCTTCGTCTCAAACACAACAGTTGAATCAACACAGCACACACTACTGCAGCTACACAACTCAACAGTTCGCACACACAATTCTAGTGCTCATGACAAATCATCTTCCAAGACCTTGCCTCTTCCTATTTTCCATAATTTTGAAAATTATTGTAGTATAATGAATATGAATAAACAGGTAGCATTTTCTCTTACCTTTGCTTATTTATATGTCGCATGACATTGTAAATGGGGTTGGTTAGATGAACTTGCTATAGTTTTTGAAGCTTCATGTTGTTCATAACTTTGTTGCACAATTATTCTATTAATGAAAAATTCAAGTTAGTTTGTTGCCCAAACATTTGAGGCGATGTCTATGTGATGCATGTTTAGTTTTTTGTGCATTGCTAATTTTTAACAGTCACGCCATAATCAATTCACAATGTATGATTATTAAACTCTTTATGATTTGTGTTGTAATTACACTAATTCTGCAAGTGTACTCCCCATATTGGATCAAATCTACCCCTTCAAAGGTGGATCAAGTATAATTTTGATGGAACCTCTAAAGGTAACCTAAGGATGGTCAAAGTAGGGAATGTATTCAGGGATCATGAAGGAAATATAATAAGGGCCATCTACCAATTCCTAGACCACAAATACAGTAAACAAGAAGAATCAGTTGCAGTAACTTGTGGAATCAAATAAAGCTTAAAACTAGAATTCAAAAACATAAACATATCGAGAGCTATTCAACACTAATAATCAAAGTAGAAACACAACAATTGTAATTGTAGATTTCCTATCAAGATTGATAATATCTTTGTAGTTTCAACATTTATTAGTTACAACTAATGACTTAAAGGAAGCTTATGCCTAGTGCCTAAACTTTACACATGTTTATACAATTTTGCAAAACTCTGTGACAATTGATGAGGTTAATGATGACAATTCTATACAAATCTAATGCTATTTGTGTTCCTCGGGGAGATCATAAGGTTCAATGGTTGAGTTAAGCATCATATTCCAAGGTGAAGAAACACTTTAAAATGGAGAAGACAACCACTAATTTGCAAAGGTATTTCTATTGTCTGAGAATGGGCACATATGGTGCCAAAGTTTGTATGTAATTAGCCACTTTATAGCGAATCAAAAACAATAAACTAGAAGTTGGTAAACTATATCATTACCAATTCCAAAAGGATTATCCACAACCAATACGGCCAATGTCTACCTCACAACAATAGTGGATCGCTTCAACAACATGGTGCTCATGATACCATCTAAGAAGATTGTTTCGGCCCAACAAGCAACATATTTGTTCTTTGATATAGTTTGGATCAATTTTGGCATACCATCGTCAATTACCTCCTACATTGACAACCAATTTCTAAGATAAATCTTGTAATCACTATGGGGATTGATGAAGACGAAAATGTTATCTTATCCTATCGATAGACAGACAAATTGAGCTAGTAAACAGCACCAACATTAGACTCTTGTGAATTTTCAATCATCGGCATTTGAAGACTTTTGATACCAATAGATTGTACATATAACATAGTTATAATCACATAGTGCACTATGTGACAAGCACTTCACCATTGAAATGTGCCTTTGATTCATGCCCAAGGATCCAGCAGCTATTTTCAGTCCCATCCTCAGAGGGAATTACTAAGGACTAAGAATTTCAATATCTTGGTTCTTGTCGAGTCTTTTCAATCAACTTTAATGTGAAAGGTCTGGCCCAGAATAATAGCAAAGAAGGTGATTGCACATGGACATGCTAACAAGTTCATTGATCACATTCAAAGATTTCATGGTCAAGTTCCAAAGGATTTCTTGAAACGTCATTGGAAACACAACAAATAAACAAGAACAACAACACATGAAGATCTCCAATTTCACATAGGAAAGTGAGTCTAGGTATATTATCAAAGAGAACACTTCAAGTAGGAAGTTAGGAAGTTAGGAATGCTTTCATTTTGGATTCACTATTATGCATGGTTCGTCCAATCTACAACATAGACAGCCTAAACCTCTACGAGCTATCAACGTTGGATGGAGATATAGATTTTATCGTCCCACTTTCTAAAGAACTTGTTGCTAGACTTGGCATCTAGTCAAAGGAAGATAGAGTTTTGTAGTGCAAAAATAAAGCATCCAAACAAGGAATTGTTCAACTCTATCAAATTGAACTCAAAGAGCAATAATTATAGGCCAACCAATACACGTTGAAGCAAATGCAATAGTAGTTTCCTTAATTAGCAAGGCAAATGTTGGTGACCAACAAATCCTAAGCAGGAGGATTTGATTCTAGAAGAACTTGGAGGAGGACTAAGTCTATGGCAATTGGAGTCATTTTGAGAAGTTCAACGAGAAATAGTCAAGTATGAGCGCACAAATTCGTTATTGTATTAGAACTATGGAATAACACAAATGAAGCAACATAGGTCACACAACACGATCAACCACCCTTGTGCAACTCAAAGTGGCACACAATGTTGTGTTACATGCACACTAGAATCTTCACCTAATCTAACGTTGCAACCCAACTGCACATGAAGAAACTTGATCACACTAATATTCCCTCACACAACCTAGTGCACTAACCTTCGTCTCAAACACAACAATTGAATCAACATAGCGCACACTACTGCAGCTACACAACTCAACAGTTCACACACACAATTCTAGTGCTCATGACAAATCATCTTCCAAGACCTTGCCTCTTCTTATTTTCCATAATTTTGAAAATTATTGTAGTATAAAGAACATGAATAAACAGGAAGCATTTTCTCTTACCTTTGCTTATTGATATGTCGCATGACATTGTAAATGGGGTTGGTTAGATGAATTTGCTATGGTTTTTGAAGCTTCATGTAGTTCATAACTTTGTTGCACAATTATTCTATTAATGAAAAATTCGAGTTAGTTTGTTGCCCAAACATTTGAGGCGATGTCTTTGTGATGCATGTTTAGTTTTTTGTGCATTGCTAATTTTTATCAGTCACGCCATAATCAATTCACGATGTATGATTATTAAACTCTCTAGGATTTGTGTTGTGATTACACTAAGTCTGCAAGTGTACTCCCCATATTGGATCAAATCTACCCCTTCAAAGGTGGATCAAGTATAATTTTGATGGAACCTCTAAAGGTAACCTAAGGAAGGTCAAAGTAGGGAATGTATTCAGGGATCATGAAGGAAATATAATAAGGGCCATCTACCAATTCCTAGACCACAAATACAGTAAACAAGAAGAATCAGTTGCAGTGACTTGTGGAATCAAATAAAGCTTAAAACTAGAATTCAAAAACATCAACATATCGAGAGCTATTCAACACTAATAATCAAAGTGGAAACACAACAATTATAAGTGTAGATTTCCTATCAAGATTGATAATATCTTTGTAGTTTCAACATTTACTAGTTACAACTAATGACTTAAAGGAAGATTATGCCTAGTGCCTAAACTTTACACATGTTTATACAATTTTGCAAAACTCTGTGACAGTTGATGAGGTTAATGATGACAATTCTACACAAATCTAATGATATTTGTGTTCCTAGGGGAGATCATAAGGTTCAATGATTGAGTTAAGCATCATATTCCAAGGTGAAGAAACACTTTAAAATGGAGAAGATAACCACTAATTTGCAAAGGTATTTCTATTGTCTGAGAATGGGCACATATGGTGCCAAAGTTTGTATGTAATTAGCCACTTTATAGCGAATCAAAAACAATAAACTAGAAGTTGGTAAACTATATCGTTATTGTTGAGATTGCAACAAGATGATGGAGCTTAGTGAAAAGAGTCGCCTTCACTAAGTGGGCCCGCAGGCTATTTTTGGCGCAAGTCTATTTTTAGACTATGTCTATTTTTAGACATATGGATCATGTCTATGGATTGCAGGTTGCTGTTTATGGATGATTGATCAAGTTGGGAAAAATAGATGGACTTCTATTTTTGATGAAAGTGTGAGTGATCACAGTGTGAGTGATCAAGTCTATTTTTAGACTGGCTGTCAAAAATAGAAAAGTCAAATATTTATAAGGAGAGCTTCAGCGTAAATCACATAAGAAAGATTGATGGCAAAAATCTTTCTTATGTGATTTACGCTGAAGCTCTCCTTATAACTATGACAAATCACAGAAGTCTCAATTCTACAAGTCAAATATTATTATCTCACAATAATATTTGGACTATAAACTTTGTCTTATTCTCTTGGAGCACTTCAGTTCGAGCTACGGATGTGGCACATGCAATTGCATGAAGGAAATACGTGGTTCTTATGGGTTAGTTGAATATTTGCATGCATGACTTCAGTTAGAACTCAAGTGAGTTGAGTTTAGTGGACTGGAGGTGCAGTTGATGGAGTTGTGTTCAGTTTAGCTTTGTTAAACTAGTTGTATTTAGTCTAACTGGAAAATAGACTAGAGATGAGTTGGGTGAATTAGTTATTAATAATTCACAAGTTATTAACTCATAATACAACTAATGAATACATCAGTTAACTCAGTTGCATGTCAGTGCATGTTCAGTTCAGCAGGGACAGGTGTTAGAGAATCAGATTGCTATCAGTTGTGACTATAGTTGTGCACCAGATCTTGCACAAATCAGGGGATTGAGTATGCCAATGAGTTTGTCCACATTGTAGCTTGTTCTCACGTGATTTAGCCAAGGAAAGACGTGGCTGCCTTGGTATTATCATCAGTTCTCTTGCAGGTATTGAGCAGAGGAGGCAGGCATGGTAGCGGAGGAGATTGAGCCAGGGATTGATTCAGATCTGAGCTGTATTGTGTGTAACAGGTGGAGCTGGTACTGGATTGCTTGTGATAAGCATTGTACTTTGTTATGTTACATGACTCAATCATTAATATACAGATAGTTGGGGTTTTTAGCGAGATGCTTTCCCCGGGATACATACTGTGTTAATGTGTGAATGCTCTTGATGTTTTATTGTTATTGATGCTGCTATATTGATGATCAACGTAGAGAGCTTATGTATTGTGTATGTTTTCCGCAATAGTACATGATCAGGATAAT
>APFE030669907.1:68009-98586 GCA_000404065.3 Pinus taeda | reverse complement strand
GAACCTAGAGCAGATGAAGGAATTCTTCTTGGTTACTCTCCACACAGCAAGGCATACAAATGTTACAATAAAAGACTTGGCCGAATTGTTGACAGCATTTATGTAGTGGTTGATGAGAAGGGATACATTCCTAGACAAGTACATCATGAAGACATCGAAGAAGATGAAGGCTACCCTCAACAACAGAATGATGAAGAAACTCAAGAAGAACCTCAAGAAGAACCAGAGGAGCAGACAAGAATAGAAGAAAAGACTCCATCCAGATATGTTCAGAAGAATCATCCAGAATCTCAGATTATGGGGCAGAAAGAAGCAGGTGTACAAACAAGAAGAACTCTTGCAGAAGCTCAAGCTATTTGGCACTTCTCTCTTCTGTTGAACCACAAAATGTGGCAGAAGCATGCAAAGATGAACATTGGGTAAAAGCAATGGATAGAACTTGAGAAAATCGAAAAGAACAACACTTGGGAACTGGTTCCTAGACCAAAGGATAAGAATGTTATCGGAACAAATGGGTCTTCAAAAATAAATTGAATGAAAATGGAGAAGTAATTAGAAACAAGGCCAGACTTGTTTGTAAAGGGTATGCGCAGCAAGAAGGAATAGACTTTGAAGAAACATTTGCTCCTGTTGCAAGACTTGAGGCCATCCGAATGTTCCTTGCTCTCTCTAGTTTTCAAAATTTCAAAGTATTTCAAATGGACGTAAAATCAGCCTTTCTGAATGGAGACTTGGAAGAAGAAGTATACATTGAACAACCAGATGGGTTAATTCTAGGAAATGATCCAAATCTTTTGTGCAGATTGAAAAAGGCTCTCTATGGACTCAAACAAGCTCCAAGGGCTTGGTACTATTGTTTGGACAAATATCTTCATCAACAAGGTTTTTCAAAAGGATCAGCAGATAGCAATCTTTATATAAAAATTGAAAATGACAAATTGCTAATACCTGTTGTGTATGTAGATGACATTATTTTTGGCAGCAATGAAGAAGACATGAGTCAAAGCTTTGCCTTGGTGATGCAAAAGGAATTCGAAATGTCTTTGCTTGGAGAACTGACATACTTTCTTGGATTGCAAATCCAACATAATGAAGGCGGTATCTTCTTATCTCAAACCAAGTACCTCAAGCAGATTCTGAAGAAGTATGGCATGGAAGATGTGAAACCAGTATGTACCCCCATGGTTACAGGATACAATCTTAGTGCAAATGATGAATCAGCAACCGTACATCAGCCAACCTATAGAACTGTGATTGGAAGTCTACTTTATTTGACAGGTACCCGACCAGACATCATGCATGCAGTGGGAATAGTTGGGAGATTTCAGGCAAATCCAAAGGAAACTCATCTTCAAGCAGTGAAGAGAATTTTCAAGTACCTTCAAGGGACTCAAAACTATGGCTTATGGTATCCTAGAGATACAGATCTCACACTTCATCCTTATACAGATGCAGATTGGGCCGGAAGCGTGGATGACAGGAAGAGCACAAGTGGTGGAGCATTCTTTATGGGTTCCAGATTAGTATCCTGGTTCAGCAAGAAACAGAGTTCAATTGCCTTATCTACAGCTGAAGCGGAATATGTTGCAGCTGCATCTTGCTGCACTCAACTCCTTTGGATGATGCAGACCTTGCAGGATTTTCAAATCACTTGTACACCACCTATCCCCATATTATGTGATAATACAAGTGCAATCAACATTTCAAAAAATCCTGTCATGCATTCAAAGACCAAGCACATACCAATCAAGTATCACTTTCTTCGGGAACAAATGTTGGAACAAAAGGTCAAATTGGAGTATGTTCCTTCTAAGGAACAAGTTGCTGATATTTTTACCAAACCACTGCCCAGGGAAACTTTTGAATATCTCAGACAGAAGCTGGGAGTTGTTGATGTATCATCTTGCTGTTAAATCTTGCCAGAGAAAAATGGGTGTACGCGTGTTGGATAAGGAGTATCCGCGTACATACGCTGGTTTGTACAAAGAAAGTCGCGTATATGGAGGCTTAATAGATATCAGAAGGAGCAGGCTCTGGTTGAAGATATTCTAATGTGGGTCTGACAGAGACCATCCAGCACAGGTTCAGGGGGAGCAGATAATCTTCTAATAATGCATTGTTGGCATTAACTTAGAAGCTTTAGGATCTGGTTCATAACTGTTGTTGATTTTAGGTGGAACAAAGACAGAGGGAGAACATAAGGAAATCTTGGTTGCTGATATGAATGAAGATTGACAGTTGCTGCTGCTATCAGTTGTTGATGACTTTCATAAGTCATGTTTTAAATATTCGTCTCTATGTCATATATTTCTTTCTTATATGGTGTCAAGGTCATGTAACGACCTATATTGGTTCCCCACTATGCCTGGGATGAAAATGTAATGTATTTAGTCATCATATGTAAATTTTTGATGTATTCCACCTGGTTGGATGGATGATCCCCACTTGGTTGGATGATGGATGTATGTATTAAGTCTTTTGGTAATAGGAAGGTCTTGATGCATAAGTCTTGGTTCTTCTTAAAGAACATCTTTTTGCAGATCTTTCCTACAGTCAGGGGGAGCATGGTCAGCACTGCAGGGGGAACTCAACCCTTTGCCCTTGATGACAAAGGGGGAGATCTTAAGAATCTTGGTGTTGCCATCAAGTCCAAAGGGGGAGATTGTTGGCATTATGGCACAGTTTTGGAGCTATGGCACGAGTGTTGTCCTTGATGGCAACTCCCTTTGGTAACAGATCTCAGTTCAGGCAATCACAAAGTAGAAAAAGACATATACGCAGGTTCATCTAGACGAAGGCGCGTATACATGCGGGTTATACATTAAAAAAGTGCGTATATGTTGGGGATCATTCTTTTGGTCCTTGGCAGTTAGATCTTGGAACTTGAGCCTTTGTTTTGGACCATGGCGTCTCGTCAGATGTGTTGATCCCTAGTTTTGGGTTCATGGTATTGGAATGTTATGGTTTTGGACCATGGTATTAGGGAAGGCTTAAAGCTATAAAAGAGGAAGGAGATCTTGTGACAAATCACCAATCTGAATTATAATTGAAGATCTGATAAGGTGCTAGAGCTGGTATATTGGGTGGTGATGCAGATCTGGATCTGAAGGAAGGAGGAACCTTAGCGCAAAAGGAAGGATAAGTTCTATTCATGGGTCATAATCTTTAAGCTTCAATGCTAGTATCTTTGTATGATTTTGATCTGCTAGATGTGACGCTTGCTTGATCTATCTGGTAATCTGGGTTAATTAATGATTGAATAGTTGAAAGAGTGAATTATCCTTCGTAAGATCTGTATGCAGGTTCTGTAAGGCAAAAACGCATATACACGCAGTTTCAGTGAAGTAAAGGGGCATATACACAGGTTGTTCCATACGCAGATGCGTATGCACGCTAGTATCAGGCTTTTGAAATAGCGTATATAATCTAAGTTGTGATCTAGCTGCTTCTGACTATTGCTGCTCTGTTCTCGGTTCTGCTTTCTGGTGTATGGTTTCTGGTACTACGTTTTAGGTATAGCTGTAAGGAGAATATCTACTTGATTCAGATCTAATTTGTGAAAAGGAGATTGGTTGATTCTTGATGATTGTTTGATTTTCATGGATCCAGTCTGAAAATTGATGAAACGTGGTCCCTGGAAGAAAGAGAAGGTTGTAGCCTTCTGTAGGCCAACACCTACGTACTAGTATCTTGGCTAGTGCAAGAGCAAAGGGGGTTGTAGCTCCCTTCTAGGAGAGCCTGGAAAACAAGAGAGGGTTGTAGCTCCCTGCAGGTTGCAGCCTGCACACTGGTAAAAAGACTGCACCAGTATATTGTAAAAGAAGTTTCTAATTGAAAAGAAGATAGAGACGAATTGCAGCAGGTGGTTTTCACCCACATTGGGTTTCCACCTTATATCTTGTATTCTTGTGTGTGATTGTTTCTCTGCTCTGTTTTATTGTCTCTGGTTACTGCTATTTGATTCTGCATCACAGACTAACAATCATCATCAGAAAGATTAAGTAAAGTAAAAGCTTACTTTGTATACGCGGATTTCCTTCTGCATAATCGCGTATATACGCAGGTTAATTAAACTGAAGTAGCGTATATCAGTTGTTTTGAAAAGGAATAATTACTTTGATAATACTGAATCACCCACCACCCCCCCCCCCCCCCTCTCAGTATTATTTCCAACATATAATACTACAACTAGCACCTGCTTGTACTCAAGTGCTTATCTGCTATCTTAGCGCATGTTGTGTTAGTGCAACCATCTTAAAGAAAGACCATTACTTCATGTAATCCTATAGACACATACCCATATCATGCAATTAATAAAACATTCAAACAACCTGTAAACATAACCCCCTTACTATTCATGGTCCACACTAAGGTAGAAGGAGGAAACTACTAGAATGGCCCGATCTCGAATGTCCAACTATGGAAATGGGATCTCCAAAGCACTTGATTTTAAATTCTCATACATTTTGTACTTGAAAACATGCCATATAACCATGCCACTTTTCCATTATGTAGATTTGACAGCATGCATGTTAAGGAATTCATATGAACTGTAGTCCACTACTCTGCTCTTCATCCTTGATCTTCTATCTCCTACAAATATACCATGATAGATACACCAAATAGACGACATAATCACATGCATACCTCAATGTATCTTAAGGGAGGCTATCACATATGCACAAGTCAATCCAGATTAGTACAACAAAATATCACAAGTATATCAACTCATACCTAAATATCATAACCATAACCATTTTCACATGCTAATCAAAATTAGCACAGTATATAATAACATCGGGATCTTAACTGAAATGACCATAATCATCATGCATATGACCGTCACATGCATATAACAATAAGTTACTATCATTCATGACTATCTGATGCATGTACATATGATCACACTGATTAACTAACATCTATAATGAATGTAACAACAACAACAACAATAGAATGACAGGTATGTACATAACCATAATACTTATAACAATCATTAACAAACATACCTACATGCCCAACATACAAACCTATATGATGATTCTCTCTTACCCCGAGGTCTGGTGCTATAACCTTGCTCTAATAATCTACATCTCCTGCTCCATCTCATCCAACATATCAACATCATAACATACCAACAACATCATGAAGACACAACTGCATATAATGACCTCATGCACGACAATCATAACCATAACAATGCATGCATAACAACATGCATCTATCCCATTCAATCCAAGTGAACGGAAATCTGCCCTTATACCACCTTGTGGTATTAGATATCTCCCGAAGAGAATAGAACCCCCTCTAACACCACCCTGTGGTATCAGATATCACCCAAAGAGAATAGAACCTACTCTCATACCACCCTATAACACCCCCTCCCACATTTACCCAATTTCACCAGCCTACCAGGGTAAACATGTGAGGAAGAGATATTGTGACATTACCCAACCTCCAAGCTCTAGTTAAGGAAGTGGGGCCTACAAATTGACTACAAACTGATAAATCACAACATCCCTTAGGGATACAACACACTCAGGGGCCAAAGGACCATCCTAGGTAACCAAACCCTTAGTTGGGGCTCTTTTTCACTGACCTAGACTCCCAACCGCATGCATGACAAGGCATGGGTGTGGTTGAAGGCCTCTAACCGCATGCACAACATTACTTGAGTGTAGTTGTGACCCAACTTGCCCAGTTCAGAGGGTGCAGTCCCAAGACCTGAGCCACAATTCCAGGTCAGCCTTCAAACCACTATCCAGAACTGTGTGAGAGTTTCTAGAATGATAATATATATGACAACAAAGCTAAATAGTCAAACTTTAGTTGGAAATTTGACCTAGACTGGCCAGAACATATTAGACATTTTGTCAAACACATGGTAAACATGTAAGCTATAGGTCATGAATGCATATATAATCATAATAACTTGATTTTCATCTATGAATCACCAAGAAGGCCCTATCCTCTCTCCACATAGTTGCAACAATGCTTATTAATCCATACATTCATCAACAAATCAATAGCTAAACCATTCATGATAAGAGCCATAAATAACATACATCAACTAACTAGTAAATAACTAGCATAGGAACCATGGTAACTGAACCATAGTATCACCAACATAATCACTACAAATTTACATGAATCATAATAAGGAAATGCCTCATATTAACATGTGAAAATACCAACCAACTCAGGGACTTCCACGTACCACCCAACCATAGATTGGGTTGATCCAAATATCTTTTCAACCAATCACCCCCATGCCATATTCCAAGCATGAATGTGGGATCTCATGGAATAAACCAAACAAAACCAAGTGAGGGCTTCTATAGGTCAAACCACTTCAACCCTCAACGAAAGTGATTCCACCTCCATGGTCGGACATCACTAATCACCAACCAAATCGGTCTCTACCCAAGTTGTCCAAGGCTCCAAGAACTAGTAACTCAATGCACAGCCTTCCAGGGCTCCAAAGTGTTTGTCCAACCCGGCTCTAGGGACTAATAACTCAACCCACCAAGGGCTCCATAGTGCTTGTCCCAACCTAGGTTTCAAGACTAGTAACTCAACTATTCCAAGTATTCCAGAGCATTTGTTCCAACTAACAACCACAATGAAATATAAGCACCAATCAGAAAAACAACAAGTGGGAAAAAAACTCGCAACACCATGGCTATCCAAGGAATGGCAAGGAAAGGCTAAAACCACTATCAATCTATGCAAATATACATGCCAATGATAGCACATAACTAGAAAATCACATGCATATACCATACATCCAGAAATCAACAAGGAAAACACACATGCAACTTGCTATCTGCCAAGCAAGCCAGCTGTAGTTGTTGATCCAACTATTCCCCTGTGTTTTCCTACTTTCCTTTTCCTTCTTTCTCCAAATCCAATGTATGCCAAAGTGCTCCAAGAATGTTACCATCATATCAGAGATTGTGTGCAGCGGAGGATCATGTTACTTTCGTACATTCCAACGGAGGATCAGGATGCTGATATTCTGACGAAGGCTCTCACCAGGAGCAAATTCGAGTACCACCGAGGCAAGATAGGGGTTGCTGATAATCCATATCTTGTCGAGAGGGAGCGTTGAGATTGCAACAAGATGATGGAGCTTAGTGGAAAGGAGTCGCCTTCACTAAGTGGGCCCGCAGGCTATTTTTGGCGCAAGTCTATTTTTAGACTATGTCTATTTTTAGACATATGGATCATGTCTATGGATTGCAGGTTGTTGTTTATGGATGATTGATCAAGTTGGAAAAATAGATGGACTTCTATTTTTGATGAAAGTGTGAGTGATCACAGTGTGAGTGATCAAGTCTATTTTTAGACTGGCTGTCAAAAATAGAAAAGTCAAATATTATTATCTCACAATAATATTTGGACTATAAACTTTGTCTTATTCTCTTGGAGCACTTCAGTTCGAGCTACGGATGTGGCACATGCAATTGCATGAAGGAAATACGTGGTTCTTATGGGTTAGTTGAATATTTGCATGCATGACTTCAGTTAGAACTCAAGTGAGTTGAGTTTAGTGGACTGGAGGTGCAGTTGATGGAGTTGTGTTCAGTTTAGCTTTGTTAAACTGGTTGTATTTAGTCTAACTGGCGAATAGACTAGAGATGAGTTGGGTGAATTAGTTATTAATTAATTCACAGTTATTAACTCATAATACAACTAATGAATACATCAGTTAACTCAATTGCATGTCAGTGCATGTTCAGTTCAGCAAGGACAGGTGTTAGAGAATCAGATTGCTATCAGTTGTGACTATAGTTGTGCATCAGATTTTGCACAAGTCAAGGGATTGAGTATGCCAATTGAGTTTGCCCACATTGTAGCTTGTCTCACGTGATTTAGCCAAGGAAAGACGTGGCTGTCTTGAATTACCACCGTTCTTGTGCAGGTAGTTGAGCAGCGAGGCGGCAGGCAAGCAGCGGAAGAGATTTGAGCCAGTGATTGATTCAGATTCTGAGCCTGTATTGTTGTAAACAGTGGAGCTGAGTACTGGATTGCTTGTTGATAAGCATTGTAACTTTGTAATGTTACATGACTGTCAATCATTATATACAGATAGTTGGGTTTTTAGCGAGATGCTTTCCCCGGGATACATACTGTGTAATGTGTGAATGCTCTTGATGTTTTATTGTTATTGATGCTGCTATATTGATGATCAACGTAGAGGAGCTTATGTATTGTGTATGTTTTCCGCAATAGTACATGATCAGGATAATCTCTGTTGAATATGTGTTAAATTATTCAAAATTTCTACAGTTACCAATTCCAAAAAAACTATGGGAATCGATTTCAATGGACTTCCTCGAAGGATTATCCACAACCAATAGGGCCAATGCCTACCTCACAGTAGTAGTGGATTGCTTCAACAAAATGGTGTTCATGATACCATCTAAGAAGATTGTTTCGGCCCAACAAGCAACATATTTGTTCTTTGATATAGTTTGGATCAATTTTGGCATACCATTGTCAATTACCTCCTACATTGACAACCAATTTCTAAAATAAATCTTGTAATCACTATGGGGATTGATGAAGACAAAAATGTTATCTTATCCTATCGATAGATAGACAAATTGAGCTAGTAAACAGCACCATCATTAGACTCTTGTGAATTTTCAATCATCGGCATTTGAAGACTTTTGATGCCAATATATTGTACATATAACATAGTTATAATCACATAGTGCACTATGTGACAAGCACTTCACCATTGAAATGTGCCTTTGATTCATGCCCAAGGATCCAGCAGCTATTTTCAGTCCCATCCTCAAAGGAAATTACTGAGGACTAAGAATTTCAATATCTTGGTTCTTGTTGAGTATTTTCAATCAACTTTAATGTGAAAGATCTGGCCTAGAATAATAGCAAAGAAGGTGATTGCACATGGACATGCTAACAAGTTCATAGATCACATTCAAAGATTTCATGGTCAAGTTCAAAAGGATTTCTTGAACCGTCATTGGAAACACAACAAATAAACAAGAACAACAACACATGAAGATCTCCAATTTCACATAGGAAAGGGAGTCTAGGTATATTATCAAAGAGAACGCTTCAAGTAGGAAGTTAGGAAGTTAGGAATGTTTTCATTTTGGATTCACTATTACGCATGGTTCATCCAATCTACAACATAGACAGACTAAACCTCTACGAGCCATCAACATTGGATGGAGATATAGATTTTATCGTCCCACTTTCTAAAGAACTTGTTGCTAGACTTGGCATCTAGTCAAAGGGAGATAGAGTTTTGTAGTGCAAAAATCAAGTATCCAAACAAGGTATTGTTTAACTCTATCAAATTGAACTCAAAGAGCAATAATTATAGGCCAACTGGTACACCTTGAAGCAAATACAAAAGTAGTTTCCTTAATTAGCAAAGCAAATGTTGGTGACCAACAAATCCTAAGCAGGAGGATTTGATTCTAAATGAACTTGGAGGAGGACTAATTCTATGGCAATTGGAGTCATCTTGAGAAGTTTAACAAGAAATAGTCAAGTATGAGTGCACAAATTGGTTATTGTATTAGAACTATGGAATAATACAAATGAAGCAACATAGGTCACACAACACAATCAACCACCCTTGTGCAACTCAAAGTGGCACACAATGTTGTGTTACAAGCACACTAGAATCTTCACCTAATCTAACGTTGCAACCCAACTGCACATGAAGAAACTTGATCACACTAATATTCCCTCACACAACCTAGTGCACTAACCTTCGTCTCAAACACAACAGTTGAATCAACATAGCGCACACTACTGCGGCTACACAACTCAACAGTTCGCAAACACAATTTTAGTGCTCATGTCAAATCATCTTCCAAGACCTTGCCTCTTCCTATTTTCCATAATTTTGAAAATTATTGTAGTATAAAGAATATGAATAAACAGGAAGCATTTTCTCTTACCTTTGCTTATTTATATGTCGCATGACATTGTAAATGGGGTTGGTTAGATGAATTTGCTATAGTTTTTGAATCTTCATGTTGTTCATAACTTTGTTGCACAATTATTCTATTAATGAAAAATTCGAGTTAGTTTGTTGCCCAAACATTTGAGGCGATGTCTATGTGATGCATGTTTAGTTTTTTGTGCATTGCTAATTTTTATCAGTCACGCCATAATCAATCCACGATGTATGATTTGTGTTGTGATTACACTAAATCTGCAAGTGTACTCCCCATATTGGATCAAATCTACCCCTTCAAAGGTGGATCAAGTATAATGTTGATGGAACCTCTAAAAGTAACCTAAGGATGGTCAAAGTAGGGAATGTATTCAGGGATCGTGAAGGAAATATAATAAGGGCCATCTACCAATTCCTAGACCACAAATACAGTAACCAAGAAGAATCAGTTGCAGTAACTTGTGGAATCAAATAAAGCTTAAAACTAGAAATCAAAAACATCAACATATCGAGAGCTATTCAACACTAACAATCAAAGTGGAAAAAGTCGACCTCAAGAATAAATCAACGAGAGTCCAGAAATTGAAAAAGTCGTTAAAGTTGGAAGGTTCTTGAAAAAATCAGCAAAATTTAAAAAACATAAAGATATTCATTTTTTTAATTTTTCTAGCATCTAAAGTATCCACAGCATTAGATAAATGCATTGCCACATAAATATGAAAAGAAAGCTAATATATAAGATGGATAAGAAGTCTACTGCTACATCACATATCAATAGTGAATCGAGTCTGAAATCATGAGTCTTGACTCGGTCTCAAGAGTAAAAATATCAACAAAAAATATAATAAATGTAGATCATGATTCATCATCACAAGTCATCTACGTGTCATGAACTAATCAATCACTGAGTTCCTCCGCCCCTTTTACGAGAATAGGGAATGGCATTGCCTTTTCCTCTAGAGGAAGAAGGCCCCGCCCCTGGGGCTACAAATGGACTTCATCGTCCTCTAGAAGCAAAAATATGAGGTCGCCTTTGTCCTCTGTTGTTGGCCATCCTAGATGGTGTCACCTCCTCCTCCTCTGCCTCATATTCCTGCTCCTCCTCCTCCTCCTCTCCCTCCCCTGCAGTTGCTACCTCCTCCAGCTCCAGTGCCTCTGGATCAACCTCTAACCAATCAGGGACCGAGTCCATGATGGGCCTCTCAATCTCAACCCTCCATGCAGCGGTGGTGTAAAGACTCAATATGGTTCGGTAAATCTCCTCCTCTTGGGTAGTGACAAACAGCTCCTCTCTCCACAAGCACGAATTGCAAAGGTTAGAGTGCAAAATGAGTGGAAAAATCAGCCTTTTACAAACTTATATGCGGCTCGGCACCTCACTCACTATTTTTTGGATAAACTCCAAATTTTATCCCAAGTTTTACGATTAAATCCCAAGTTTTTCATTTTTGAAAAAATCATGAAAAACTTGGCCAATAAAATCGGTGAGTTGAAGGTGCTACTGCGCACGCGCTCGCGCCTTACTGCCCTTTGGTCCTGTGTTCTCAGCAGGACCCTGCCTGGCAACCCCTGTTGCTGGGCTTCTAGACCCCCAGCAATCTGCTTTCCTTTGGCCCTGCGATTCTCAGCAGGCCCCTGCCTGGCAGCCCCTGTTGCAGGGCGCCCATCCCTGATTCTGGCTGTCGTTTTGTCTGCCTCTGATTCTGAGTCCACTCTTGGGCAGTTATGGCCCCTCCGGAGGCGCCATCGGAGGAGGCCTTCCAACAAGCATTCTCCGACCTGGTTCGCTCTCTTTCGCCTCAGTGAAATCGTCCCTCAGTTTCGAAGTTTGTTAAAAAACTGGATGGGTTGCAAGAAGTCTCTCTGCCTCCAACCTTGCCCCGTATGGCTGCGCTTGCCTTAGCTGAAAGAGGCCTTATTGGGCAATTTACAGGCCTCTGGCCCTCACCTAAAGCAGTTCAGAGGTGGGTGGAAAGGAACTAGTCAGACAAAACTCAAGGGAAAATCTCTATCAGATTTTGTGGAAAAGGATATTTTACATTCCACTTTGAAACCAAGGAGGACAAGGATTTGATTTTTCGAAATGGGCTTTATTTTATGGATTCCAGAGGCCTGTACCTCAACAAGTGGACTCCAGATTTTGATCCGGAGCTGGATATCCCTAGTGTTGTGCCTGTTTGGGTCCGCCTTCCACACCTCCACCTGCATTGCTAGGGAGATGAGTCAGTGCGTGCTATAGCGAATGTTGTAGGGAAATATATTGACCAGAGCGAACCTAAAGACAACATGCTGGCCTACGCTCGCATTTGTGTTGAAGTTGATTTGGGGAAACGCTTGCCAGGAGTCATCAAGATAAAGGTGGATGACTGGACACACATTCAGCAGCTTGACTATGAACAGATTCCCTTCAAGTGTAAGGTATGTCACGAATATGGCCACTTTGCAAATCGATGCTCTAAACTTATTAAAGTTGACAGTTCTCTACAAGAAGAACATAAGAATAAATAAATAAATAAATAAAAACAGCCCCTATTTCCATCCCTCCTCATGAAGTTGGGCCCTCCCTTCGTCCCCTTCCCATTCCCTCTCCCCCTTCTCCGCCCCCCTCCTCCTCCCTTCCTCCCCTTCTTAGCCAGCCTGATCCCCTCTCCTCCTCCCCTTCCTCCAATCCCTTTCACATCCTTTCCCAACTCGAGAATCCCCCTTCTCCCAAGATCCATTCTCTCTCTGAACCTCCCCTTCCCTTGTCCATTTCATCTTCCCTCCCTTCTGATCCCCCCCCTCCTAGAACCACTAGAAGCAATTCCAAGGAGCATGGATCCATCCCTGAAAACCAAAAGAAGCCTGGGCGAAAATCCACCAAACAACAAAGAGACGAAAATGCACAAAAAGACATAGCATTGGGTATTCAAAACCCTATAGAATCTTATATACAAGGGTAAATAAACAAGGATTCAATAAATAAAGACCTGGGAGGAAGAGCAACTCCCCGCATTCCATTGAAATGATGAAAATGTTTTCTTGGAACAGCAGGGGATTGGGGCATCCCACTAAAACAAATGCCTTAAAAGATCTCTTAATCCAGGAAAGACCAGAGATAGTACTACTTCAAGAAACAAAACTAGGACAAGTAGAGATGAATAAAATTATTGAGAAGCATAAGTTTTATACAGGATGTGTGTGCGAATCCAGAGGGGCTTCAGGAGGAATCGCCACTCTTTGGCCTCAAGACAACTGGAACAAGATAGCAGAGACAGTGGAACAGCATTGGATAAAGATTACATTGAAGAACAACATGAGCGGCTATCAGCTTATCATTTACAATGTATACGTTCCGAATCACTACAGAGACAAGGAAGCTTGTTGGAACCCTCTCAACAACAACATAGCAAAGGAAGAGAACGGCAATATAATTCTAGGCGGCGACTTAAATCTTATCCTGCATGCTAATGAAAAGCGTGGTGGCAGCTTCACTCCTGACCCCTTCAGAAATCAATTGGAGAATGTTATGCAGCTTGCAGATCTGTTCGATATAGTTCCAAAGAACTGCAAGTTTACCTGGAGCAACCGCAGGCTTGGAAAAAGCAATATAATGGAACGGTTGGATCGAATATTGGTAAATGTGTCCCTTCTCTCATCTTTTGCAGCTGTTCATGCTTCTATTCTCCCCTTCGCTTTTTCAAATCATTATCCCACTGCCTTATCTCTTGATTCCCATCATCCCTTGGGCCCAATCCCTTTTAAATACAGTCCCTTATGGAATCATATTTCAAACGCCAAAATTCTAATCCAACAAACTTGGAGACAGCATGTAGAAGGCTCACCAAGCTACATATGGGAAAGTAAATTGAGAAATGTCAGGAATGCTCTCAAGAACTGGGCAAAATCCTAATATAAAGAGCCAGAAGCAAAGAAGCTAGCTGTGAAAGCTAAAATTGAAACTTTACATCATGCAATGGAAAACCAAGAATACATTCAAGAAAGGAAAAACGAAGAAGAGGACCTCTACAGTCAACTTTACAGTATCAGAAGAGAAGAGGAAGAAAAATGGCGCATAAAATCAAGACAGGTTTGGCTGAAAAGTGGGGATAGGAATACATCCTTCTTCCACAAGCAAGCAACTATTAGACAAATAAGGAGCAACATAACAGAGATTATAGACAGCACAGGTAACCAGCACAATGATCAAGCTTCCATTAAAAATGTGGCTACAGCACATTTTAAAGAGCTCTTATCAGAAAACGGGGAAGAAGAGAATTATGCTGACTTTTTACAGCATTTGCCAAAGAAAATAACAGCAGAAGCCAATGAAAGACTAACTAAAGAGATAAAAGAGGAAGAAATCTTGGGAGCTATCTGGAGCCTCCAGCCTGACAAAGCTCCAGGCCCGGATGGTTTCCCAATTTGTTTCTACAGGGAGTATTGGGAAACCATCAAAAAGGACCTCATCAAGTACTACAAATGGATACAAAGGAAAAATAAAATGGGAGGCTTCACAAACTCAACCCATCTTGTACTCATTCCCAAAGAGAACCACCCCTCTTCCTTTTCCCGCTTCCGACCTATATCCCTATGCAACTCTTCATACAAAATTTTCACAAAAATCCTTGCCTCCCGACTCAAGTCTCTTTTGCCAAGCCTTATTTCTGAAAATCAAGGCGGTTTTATGGCCAACAGACAAATATCTGACTCCATCTTACTTGTTCAGGAAGCCATCCACTCAAGCCTCTCTAGAAAGGAAAAGGGCTTCATTCTGAAACTGGACCTGGCAAACGCCTTTGACAGATTCCGGCACTCCTTTCTTTTTGCTATTCTCCAAAAAATGGGCTTCTTTTCCCCCTTTATTAATCTCATAAGAACCTGTATTTCTGGACCTTGGATTGCCCCTCTCATCAATGGAAGGCCTGGGCCTGCTTTCCAATCTTCTAGAGGATTGAGGCAAGATTGTCCTCTCTCTCCCTACTTATTCATTTTAATGGCTGAATCTTTCAGTTGTGTCCTTGATCATAAGAGACAAGCAGGCCTCATCACCGGAATCAAATTTGAAGATGGAGTCAAAAACATCAATCACTCCCAATTTGCTGACGATACCTTGCTGATAGGAGGAGCATCTGCTATAATTGCCCGAAGGTTCAAGCTCCTATTAGATAAGTTTATGAGATACTCTCGGGGAATGATAAACTATCTCAAAAGCTGCATTTACGGTTGGAATACTTCAGCCCAAACTCTCCAAAACCTATCCAACATCTTTGGGGTGTTGTGCAAGTTAAAATGGGACCACTTTAGCTACTTGGGAATGCCAGTGAGCATGGGTCGTGCTAGAGCTGAAATCTGGGACAAAATGCTTAATAAGTTGAAAAAAAAGTCCACAACTGGGGATCCTTCTAGCTCAACCCAGCTAGCCGAATGGTGCTCCTAAAATCAGGCCTGTCTTCGCTTCCTTTATATCAATTCTTCTTAGCTCAGGCGCCAACCTCTTTTCATCACAAAATGGAAAGTATTCTTAGACATTTCTTATGGCAGGGTGGAAAAAATGATAAGAAAAAATATAACCTGGTTAGTTGGAAACAAGTTATCCATAGCCAGGAAAAAGGCGGGCTTGGAATCAAATCTCCATTGTTCACTAACTTAGCTTTTGGTGGCAAGCTTATTTGGAGACTGTTAGAGGAGCAGCAAGCTTGGTGGAAAAGAGTCATCGAGGTCAAATACCTTAACAGTCCAAGGCAACAATTGCTAACCAATGAAATACCTTTAAGGAGCAGCACAGGTATTTGGAAACTCTGCAAAAAAGCCATCTCATTCATGGCTCAAAATGTTTCATTGGTTCCCAAAGGTGGGAACAAAGTCAGCATTGGAAGCGATAAGATAATGGGAAATAAAGCCATCAACAGCTTCCCAAGTATGGAACCAATCCTCCTCTATTTGCAAAGCAAGGGATTATATCATTTAAATCAAATATCTCAATGGGATATAGATACGCAAGCTTGGAAGGGCTGGATCTTCCCACCCATCCCTGTTCATCTCAAAGATTCCCTTAACAATTTTCAGAATCATCTCCATAATATTGCGCCTATATCTAAAAATGGTGCTGACGGCTTTCGTTGGGATCCTACGGGTTCAAGCTACTCAATTCAGGCAGGTTACAATTATTTGTGCAACAGGGATCTCCCCACTTCTCAATGGGCGTATTGGAAAACAACTTGGAAAGCTGAAGCTATCCCCAAGGTTAAATTCTTCATGTGGACCCTTCTAAAAGGGAAGACTCTCACCTCAGAAAATCTACAAAAGAAAGGTATCATGGGTCCCTCTCGATGCCCGAATTGTCATGAAGCTGAAGAGACCATGCAACATCTTTTCATTTCATGTCCCTTCGCCATCTCTTATTGGAAAGGCATAGCCCCCTTTGACTCATTCACCTGGAATTCTCATCAGTCCATAGGCGAAGCCTTAAGCTTCTGGAAGAAAAGTTATCCCTGGCAAAAAAAGAAAAATAGCATTGTCAAGAGGGTTTGGGATGCCCTCCCTTACGCACTCTTATGGAAAATATGGATTGCAAGAAACTGTAAGGTTTTCAGAGACCAGGAGACTTTAACCAGACGTCTTTGCAACAAAGCCAAAAGTCTAGCAATAGAAACCATAGCCGCTAAGAATCCCAAGGCAATCGACATGGCCAGCCTCTGTAACGAAGAGAGAGACTTCATCAGGAATCTAATAGACAAGTGTAGCATCCTCTCTCCAGCAGTCAACTTAAATAGCTCTTCTAACAATTTCAACTGGAAAATCAGATTAAAGCAGGGTGAATTCACTGACTGGATCTTCAACAGCAACACTCACATAGTCTTCTTCGATGGCACCTCCAAGTCTAATCCGGGGGCTGCGGGAGCAGGGGGAATCATCTATACGCCCAAAGGAGACCCCCTTATCTCTTTTGAGTGGGGTATGGGAAATCTCTCCAACAACAGAGCAAAGGCCCTGGCCCTCTATCAAAGCTTACTCCAGCTTCAAATCCTCGGAACTAAGAAAGCTCGGATTTTTGGGGATTTTGCTATTATCATTAGTCTCATGAACATCAAGAGAAAGCCCTCAAATATCCATATTCAGCAAATCATCAGCAGATGTCAAAGCATGATCAGCCAAAATTGGGAGATAAATTTTTTCCATGTCCTCCGCAATTTAAACCGAGAAGCAGACAAGCTCGCCAATCAAGCTTGTACCAGCACCAAAGGAAATCTTTTTTGCAATAATAAATATTCCTTTCTTTATCTCCCCTGATCTCCTTCTTGACTAATGACAAATCGTTTGAGACCGACTTCTGATCGAACCTATAAGGCGCCCTCTGTCCAAATCTTTTGCAATCCTGATTTGGATTTCCTTCTGCCGCCAAATGTCTTATCTCCTATTCCTTCCGACTCCACACTCTTATCAACAACTGCTCTCTCAAGAAAAACCCATGAGGCCTTCACCTTCCTCCACGTGCCTCTGTCCCTTATCCCTTCCAGTTTGCTGGCTTTATTGGCCTGGTCACAGGTGTTGACCATCGCTGTTGCGTTCTATTCAGTCGCCCTTCAGTTATTTCTCCCTTTCTCATCTTGTCGTTGTTGTTGCTCTCATATTCAAGATCCCATGGAAAATTATTTGTTGGAAAACTTTAATGTTTCAAGCGCCAGCTGCTACAGCCTCATAATCGCTGACCAAGATTGCAAGTCAGAGGATTCTTCTGCGCGGCAGAACAGTCATTTAGATATTGATTAAGATGCTTTGTAAAGCTTGTATTCTTCTCTTCCAATTCGTCCGAATTTATTCTTGTATCAGTCCTCCTCATGTCAAAAAACATCGGAAAATAGCAGATGGTGGCATTGTAGTCAAAGAGCAAGCTTTTCTCTTGAACTCCAAGCCTGTACTTCTGGAGCTTTGCCTCCTATGCTTTTTTTGAATGATAAACAGCAGCCGAATTTGTGAAAAAAAAAAAATGGGCAAGCTGAAAAAATTGTGAGTTCCCAATGTTATCGCAATTTTATCGGGACTTTTTCCACATAGCTAATAATGCACTACCTTAACAAGAATAATTGAATCTCATCTAAATAAATAAAAAGCAACTTTTCAAGACTTACAATAGCTTTAGAAAACTATGGAAATTAAAAATTTGCTCATGTCAAAAGGACCTCTAACCAAGTTGTAGATTAGCTCGCAGACATAGCCATTCTAAGGAAAGAAGATAATTTTTTAAAGATTGGCAGTCACTCAATCAGGGAAAATAATAAATGAAAAGCGATTTTTAAAACATATAAAAGCATATCTTAAGGGCCATAGTATTTCCTCTTGTGTTTCAACAACCTTGGCCTAAAGACCTCACATCTTCCAACAATGCCAAGCCCCAACATATTCCTCCATATGTTGTACTCCTCCCAAATTACTCCCAAGCATACCAATGGGTTTTCCAAGACAACCCATGGCTAGTAGGATGGGACAATGGCAAAGGACCTCTCTTATAATTATGCCTAAAATGCAATGCAACCTTGTCCATTTAACCATATAGGCTCCGAGTATTTGTCACCCTTATTTTTTGCATTATGTAATCGCTTTATCTCACACTACAATTTGGATTAGCACATGGGAAAAGCCCTAAGCTTATAGAGGAAGAGGGAAACACGAGATAGGTCCATTCTGCAAGAGCACAAGACCAAAAAAGCTAAGGAGGGGGCAATCTATATCCTCCAACCCCTTCACACAATAATGGCTCAACAATTTTATGGAGCATCAAGTCCTTGAGACCCATATTCACCTGACAAAAGAACCCAAAGCTTCCAACAAACAAATCTTCAATGCATTATTGAACCTAAATATCTACATGAAGGAAAGGGAGAATACACTTGCTCAAGGGAAATAAATTTTGAGTAGAAAATGATGATACCCCCTAACAAATTGATGGTAGTAATAATGAGTCTAGAGTCTAAAGTCTAGACACCAATTACTCACAAGTGAAGGAAGCTTTCAAAAGGAAAGCTTATTCAACATGGAGACACTACTAGACAACATGTTGAGTTGCCAATCACTAGTATACAATGTACATTGAATAACAGTCTGCTCAAAATAGTTCACAAACCAATACATAACAAGTAGCTCTAACTTAATCTCTAGCCATTGTTGCAACCCCATTTCCCCTTTTATCAATTTTGCATTATCTCAATTCACAAGTCTGAGTTTTTTGGTTTGGAATGATATAGATATGAATGTGGGATCATTTGTAATGGCTCTAGAAGCCAAATTTTGTTTCACTAAATGCACTTTGGTCAAACTGTTTTCTCTATAGTGGCTAATATGAAGTTTCAAAGGGAGTTTATATATAACTTAAAAGAATATTTTATAATGAAAAAAAATTGCCTATAAAAGGATATATTTCAAAGATTATTTTGTGGTAATAAACACCTACACTAATATTTGGTCCCTTTTTAAAAGATACAGCGATGACTTCTATATGTCTTCATATTTATTTAACTTCACATGACCACGAGTGAAGATAAACAAGACCTTGTAACTATTATTTGTTTAATCCATCACAACTACAAGTTGAAACTAGTCACAAAAGTAGTACACCACCAGACTTATAGGCGCACTTGAATATAAATTCATTATCAACATCCAAACAATAAATATTTTACTCCATAAGTCCACTATAATCATGAGCAATGTGGAAGCATTATGTTGTTCATTGCTCCTGATAGGTCGATTTAACCTGTATGTGCCACTTACCTTTGTTTCCCTCTATTTTTAGCCTCCAATTAACCTTGTAAAAGGTTTAGGAAAAAGCCAATGAAAAATTTTGGCCAAGATATTCAAGGCCAACAATTTTGAAGTTTCAAACTTTCAACTATAAAACTCATAAGATAATTTTGGGGAACCTGGATCAAACAATCAGGCAGAGTGTTAAAATTGGCAACTAAGGTCAAACTCCATGTGGGTCATCTTATTTATGGCAGCTAATATTTTCCTTGGATCCCTCTCATCGAGAAGTGTGGGATTGATCTAAAGATCATCTGATTCTGATAAGTATTCATGGAGTTATGAATTTATTTGTGTTACAAGACAATTCGTCAAGGTCGGCCAGCAACCAAATAAACCCCACATGTGCTCGATGTTTTAGTATAAAAGGAGATGACTTGAGAGTCGTTCTACACACACTTCTATCTTGATTTCTCTCTACTTGTCTTGGGTTTTAGTGGAAGAGAAATCTAGGAGTGGAAGCCCTAGATGTTGGAGGAAAAGAGGTTGCCCTAGCCGCAACAAAGAAGACAGGCCAGTCTAGCTATGGAAGGGTTCTATACGTTGCCCAAAGGAGTCCAGCCACAGTCTATGGATGGAGAAATATCACGTTGGAGGAGGCCGTACTCAATCTGCCCTAACTGCAGGTCTGCCCAGCCCTAACCTAGCTGTCTAAAGCCTAGCCGCAAAAGAAGATCGAGGAGATCTGGACAGCGTGATGTGGAGGAGATTAAGGAGGTCGAGGGAGGCTTTAGCAAGCCCTAGTCGCAGTCCTAGCTAGAGCAAGGCGAGGCCAAGACAGCGAGGAGAGCAGAGACTGTTATAAGGGCTAAAACAAGACAAATAGCCAGGCCGAGGAGAATAGGAGCAATAAGCTGCTGTGGGCATCATTCTGTGGAGGCAGCAGCTGCAAGATTGCAATTGTAATTGGCCGCGGGCCTAAGCACACAGTGGTGATTGCATTGGGGGTGTTAAGGGTTGACACACATCCTATGGAGGCAATGTTCCTAGGAAGAAGCTTGCCAAGGTGGGTCATAGTCCTTAAGGGGTTGTTTATGGACTAATAGCTGGGTGTGTAAGGGCTACCAGATACCTTAACCAGTCACCATACAAGCAGTAGTGAAGGTACCACTGGAACAACAATGTTATGGACAGCAACAAGGTGACATAGTGCTGCAAAGATGCATGGGGCAGCAAGGCTACATGGTGCTGCTAAGATGCATGGGACAGCAAGGCTACATGGTGTTGCTAAGACACATGGGACAGCAGCAAGGTATGCTAAGACATATGGAACAGCAGCAAGGTATGGCAAGGCAAAGTGGGACAGCAAAGGTAACATGGCAGCAAAGATACATGGAACACCAGCAAGCATGGACAGCATGGATAGCAGTGGCAAGCATGGTGCTGCTAGCACATGAGACATGTTGTATAACAACATGGTTCAACAATGACACATGGGACAGCAGTGCAGCATAAGGTGCAACAGTATGATGTGTACAGCATGGTCATGAGGTCCAGCATTGTGATGATAGGTGCAGCATAGTGCAGCATGATGACAAGATGCAGCAAAATGATAGGTGAAGGAGTCACCATGAAGCAGCATGTCTTCAACTGATCTCGTGTATCATCTTCTTAGAGATGATCTATGCTCTTATTTAGATAAGTCAAAGTGTTGACTTATGTTGTGATTGTACTATCTTTCTCTCTCTCTCTTTGCTGAACTATTGAAAAAAATTTAAGAAGAATTGATCAAGGGTTTCCCCACATTGGGGTTTGTCCCTGGCTAGCGCCACATCTTGTGTCCTCTTGTCTTGGCTTGTCTTCTGCGATATATATTTATGTTCTATCTGCAATTTACTTTACTACTGATGTGATTGCTAATCTGGAAAAGATATTGAGCTAACTGTGAAAATTGAAATAAATTGCTCTAAGCATAGAACATACCTAAAATTAACAACTGTCATTTTTTCCTTTCCCAACAGTCTTTGGTGATTTCTCTTTCACTCTTGCATGAGCTTTGTCTTCATGTCACCTCTGATACCATGTTAATTTTAGGTATGTTCTATGCTTAGAGCAATTTATTTCAATTTTCACAGTTAGCTCAATACCTTTTCCAGATTAGCAATCACATCACATTAAAGTAAATTGTAAATAGAACATAAATATAGATCGCAGAAGACAAGCCAAGACAAGATCTATTGTAACTATTGTTTGTTTAATCCATGACAACTACAAGTTGCAACTAGTCACAAAAGTAGTACACCGCCAGACTTATAGGCGCACTTGTATATAAATTCATTATCAGCATCCAAATAATAAATATTTTACTCCGTAAGTCCACTATAATCATGAGCAATGTGGAAGTATTATGTTGTTCATTGCTCCTGATAAGTCGATTTAACCTATATGTGCCTCTTACCTTTGTTTCCTCTATTTTTAGCCTCCAATTAACCTTGTAAAAGGTTTAGGAAAAATCCAATGAAAAATTTTGGCCAAGATATTCAAGGCCAACAGTTCTGAAGCTTCAAACTTTCAACTATAAAACTCATACGATAATTTTGGGGAACCTGGATCAAACAATCAGGCAGAGGCATATGCATTTATTTAGGGATTATCTCTAGCTCACGCTCATAATCTAAATGCTTTGATAATTATCGACAACTCTAAGATCATCCTTTGCCATCTAGTGGTTGGCTTTTTTCCAAAATATAGTAAATTGAAAAAAACTCTTTAAAAGAAACAAAGCTCTTCTTCCCAAATTCCAACCCTGTAAATTGTTTCATGTTCCCTGACAAAATAATCAAGAAGCAGATAAATTGGCCAATAAAGGGGCTAGTTTGGAAACAGGGATCTGAATCAATGGGCTAGAGTCAATGTGCCCTATCCCCTAATGCTTCCCCTGCCCCTTAAATGAGTATGTTCATTAGATTTTGTAAAATTCTAGGTGTTTTTTGGAAAGTATACACCTTTAGATATAATAGGTATGCTTTAGAAGTAATATGGCTTTTTGAGAGTACTGGCAGCTGGGAAGATTTCATTTTAGTTTCAAGCTGCATTTAGTTCCTGCCCTATTTTGACGTAATCTTGCGCTCCAAATGCATAATTTCTATTAATACAAAGTTCTCGTTACAGTTAAACAAACAAAAAAACTCATGAGATAGTTTTCAAGATTTTCATATGTCATTGGCATCATAATCTGAAACACAAACCTTCAGTACAAAGGGAAAAGGAAGATGTAGCCACTTAAAAGTCTGATTAATTATTAAAGCCAGTCATCATCAGTCAGAATCATAATAAAGGTCTCACTTTTAACATTTTGTTGAATAGTTAACTTCTTGTGGAAACGCTTTCTTTGTTTTTGGTTACTTCTGGGGACCCTGTCTATGTCTTTCTCCTCTTTTGTGTTGTTCCACTCGCGTAAAGAAAAGGGATAGTATATTAGAACTTGAAACTTAAACAGTTGCTTGTAGATGATATAATCTAAAGGGTTGTTCAGTACATTGGGAACCAAATGGGTTCCAAAGATTCCGCACCATAAAGCGCATTTTTTAGTGTAAGGTAAAGTGAGAAACAAACCCCGCTAACTCAAGAGTTTTTCAAAGTAAGTTCCCAAGCATCTCTACTTCAAAATTTTCATTGTGAGGCTTAAAAACAAGTTCAGAACAAAATAAATGCAAAGAACTACAAAGCATAGCATCATGCCAAGTGCCATACATTACATAAACTGCACTAAAAAAGAAAATTACTTGATCGGATTATCTGTCCGTGCTTCACTAGCAAGGGAAATGCATTTCGATACAGATCGCTTCCCTTTTCCTACAGCACTCTATTTTATAGGGATTATTATGTTTAGACTCTCGTATCCTCTTCATGAAAATATGAGGGGTTTTGAAAAAGTTCGAAAATTAACCTACATTTGAATGTTTTGAAAATGCTTAATCTAGCCTTTGTAGGACTATCAGCCCTGGGCTTCTTCCAGTTTACCTTGGCAAAGTTCCAGCAAGGAGCATACATACAGTTTGGACACAATTGAAATCTTTTAATTCTATATTATCTAACCAACACAAAAATCCTCATTGCCATATTTTTCCTATCAAATTTTTTATTCTGCAATTCCAATAATAGTTAGTATAACTAATTAAAGGAGAATATATAAGTCGACTGGGTTTAGTTCAGGTGGTTGAGTAGAATGAGTGTTATCATCCCCATCCAGATTCAATTCCTACGAGTGACATGTTGATCTTTTTATGAGTATATTATTGTAATGGCTTTGAGCCTTGGCTTGACAAAGCCTCAAGGTTATGAAGAATCCAGTTTGCCCGGGATACTATTCTCGGAATGAGGAGAAGTATGTGATAGGTTTCCCTGGGATTAGGATATTATATTTTATGGAGAGAAAAGAAAAAAATAAAAAGGGAGAATCCATATATTTTCCTGGACACATGGATATGTTATGACTTTACATGACACTTTGTTTGAAGCTTCGCTGTGACTGATGTGAGGAATTCTCCTAATGATAACTTTTCTCTATTTCGGATTTACCTTTTAGTTGCTTCCACTTCGTCAAACTATCTCATTGCTTCTACTCGGTCAAACTATCTCATTTGTGATTAGCAGAGATCGAAGAAATTCTCCCGATCATAACTTAGGTTTTGTCTATTTCTGACTAATCTTTTAGCTGCTTGTTTGTTAAACTATATCATTAGTGATTAGTAGAGATCGAACTTAATGTGTTTCAAGAATCAAACGTGTTCGCTACTCATAAAATGACCTGATATTCCGTTCTTAGAATTAGAGCACTTGCTATAAAGATCCTTTCATTCTCCCGTTTATTTGTTTGGCTCTAGCAAATATTTCAAAATAGCCGGTTGTTCTGTTCTTGCATATGAAAAGAAACGTTACAAATAATCTTCCCTCCCTACATTTAAAGGCATGGAGAAAATCTAGTCCGCAAACCTGACCGACGTGCACAAGGGACTGTAAGCATTTAACTAGCACGCATAGAGAATAACTTCCTTGCATTTTGTTATCTAAAGTTCGCATTATGTAGAAACGAATATTGGTCTTGATCTAGTAGATGCCAGGAAGAGTTCTTACAGATTAGACTTGTTTCTGTGACTTTGATTCAGCAGTAAATTATGGGTATTTTAAGCTTCCATTATAACCCTACACGACAAGTATCCCATGTAACTGCCACGAAATCATATTTGCACGTACTCACAGAGTGCAGAGCGTCGAAATTTCGAGATACGTTAAGTAGAGAACAAAGAAACTGAAAAATTCCTTATTTGGATAAAATTTGCAATAAAGATATCAGGAAATAAACCCTAATTTTGTTATGCATACGTTTTAAATAACATACGTGTACGAACTCTAGCATCGAGCTCCTTGTGATGGAGAAGCTTCTTCCTGTACTCATTAACTGCATGTAGACGGGCAGCCGTATCGTCTGCATCCGCCATGGTTTTCCTTTGTTCTACGTGCCTCTGCCGTTGGTTTTCACCCGTTTTTTTAGTCTACGAGCTGAAAATTTTCGGCCATACGAGCCTTAAGATGCAGTATATGGCAGGGACTCGAACGTTGGATCTGCTCAAAGGCTTGTGGAAATTGCAGATCTTTGGTAGGCTGTGGGCCTCGCGAGATGTGAAGAATATGGAGTAACTCGCTATATCGGGTAGTGAACAAATAAGAAGTGCACTGCTAACTGATTAAGAGCAGACATTGAAGTGAAATCCTGCGTCTGTCGGCGGGGCCATAAGTAGAAGCTTCCCCCGAAATAAAATTAGTTTCACTCTCTTCGATTTTCCACTATCCATAAACAAGCCATCAAAACATGATGAAACAAGTAAAAAAATTGACACTTCTTCCATTTTTGATCGTGTAAGTTTTTAGCAAGGTGGTATAGGTAGTTTTTTTTCATCACGGAAAAAACTATATATTGTATTCATTTGGAGGTATATACATAAACATTATTTCGGATATATTGCCAAAGGTATATAGCTGATCGAGTATATGCAACATTCCTTATAGTTGACAAACTTGTAATTGTCTGTACACAACGTGTATATTAGAAATAGTTCTTGGGGACAGAGTATAGAAATTAAAAGGACTTTCAAGACTTACAAAAATTTGACGTGTGCATACCTTAACAGTGAGTTAAGCCAAATGTATGGGAAAAAGAAAAAACATACCAGAAATTTATTTACTATTTGAGACCTTAACAGTGAGTTAAGCCAAATGTATGGGAAAAAGGAAAAACATACCAGAAATTTACCATTAATCCTGGACCTGGAAGCAGTGGTTGTCCGTTCTAATCTGCACCCTCCATATGCCTTGGGGAGCTGTAAGGCCCATTTTAGATAGTGTATCGGCTTCTTTGTTTTGGTTCCTGTCAATGTGGGAAATGGAATAGTCCCACCTGTTGTTCCATAACATTGCAATCGTGTCCAACCATCCAGCAAGATGAAAGTTTTTTATATAGTGCTTTTGCAATACATGGTCAATGATTATCCTCAAATCTCCATAGATTTTCAAATTCGGACTATTAAGAAAGTTGCAAAAGGAAAGGAGTCCCATTAATGCCACCGCTTCAGCTTTATTGTTTGATCCCGAACCTGCATTCCAGTAGATTTCAATGGCCTGATCCTTTGCAGTTCTAATGTATACGCCGCATGCACATATTCCTTGTTGGGATGCACCATCGAAGAAAGCACATGGGGGGTTCATGGACAACAATCTCTGGGGATCTCTTCCATTTCTAATTCTCTTTGTTTTTGACGATAGACTCCTTCCATAAGTGATCCTATTCTTTCCATCCAATTCAAGGGAGTTGTAAAGTGATATAATAGAAGCAACCATAGAAGCGTTTGATTCCTTCTTTGAACTGAATAACCTGCCATTTAGCCACTTCCATATGGCCCAAATGGCCAATAAGGGGATGGCTCTCCGTTCTTTGTTCATGTTGCTCCATTTCTTGAAGGCTTCAGTAACCGAAGAGAAAGAACAGTGGGTGAACCCGGATTGAGTTGCAATATTCTGCCATATGGACAGCACCTGAGGGCAGGTGAAAAAAAAATGTAGATTATATTCAGAGTTTTCCATGCACAGAGGACAGATGGCAGGCCCATGCCAATTCCGTTTTTGTAGATTTTCCCATGTGAGGTTCCTATTGTGGAATACCAACCATGCGAAGATGATGATCTTTGTAGGGCACCCCGATTTCCAAAATATAGGGGGGGAATATCTCTCTAGAATTGTCAACCTCGGAATTTATGAGTTGCAGATATATATGTTTTACCTTCCCAGTTGCAGATCCATCCAATCCCTTCCATATAAGATAATCTTTATCCTCGGAGCGATAAATACCATGTCCACGCAGCCTTGTTACAATATAATTCCATTGTACCTCCATATCATGTTGGAGCTGTAATTCGTTTGTTGTTTTCCAAATGGGGATAGCTCCTTCCCAATTTTGAATGGCGCTGGACCAGAAGAAGATCCCCCTGCTGTGTAACACTCTCATCAGATTTGGGGAGACCTGAATTTTATCTGCCCCGCCAGCAAATTCATCCTTGCCAATCATAATTTTTGCTCCCGTTTGGAATTTCCAAATAAGATTCTGTCTAAAAAATGGCTCAAGTTTCCTCAAGCCTCTCCATATGGTAGATCCAAAAGGGGATCCAATGTAATTTTCCCTGATCCAAAAAGATATATCCTTGTTGTTCATATACTTTTCACGGATGACCGAACTCCATAATGAATCCCCCATAATTGCCCTCCACATAGATTTGCACAGTAGTGCTTTTCTGAAGTGGCCTATATCTAAAATGCCCCATCCTCTCATTTTCTTTGGCCGCGCCATCGCAGATAATTTTGTTAGATGAAATTTATATTGATCCTTATCGCATCCCCAAATAAAATTTGCAATCATCCTGTTCAGGTTTTTTATTATAGTGGATGGAATGTAGAACAAGTGCGCCCAATAGACCATTGTTTGGACAAGAACTGATTGTGTCAGGATCATGCGTCCGCCTTTTGTTAAACACAAATACTCCCATGCTGCCATTTTCTTATAGAATCGATCAGAAATCCAGGTCCAATCCACTAACCGGTACCCCACTGCTTTCAGATTGAATCCCAAATACTTAATACCGTTCCTGAGAGGGATGGCTTGGATGTTAAAAGTATGAATTATTTAATTTGTCTAGCAAAATAATTATTGAATTTTTAAAAGTATGAATTATTTAATTTGTCTAACAAAATATTTATTGAATTTTGAAAAGTATGAATTATTTAGTTCTTGTTGAATTTATGAGAGATTTTTCCGTGTAAATCACATGAAATTTCATTTGTCGACGCGTTTCGAACCAACCAATGTGGTTCATCGTCAAGACAAGTTGAAGAATCAGAAATAGCTTTGCATATTAAATAGTGAGAGCAAAACATCCAACAGCTATAGTTCTTTTTTAGCAAAATAAATTGCTCAGTATATATAAATAGTCTTTGTAATTATTTAATTATACATTGAATTAAAACATGATTTAAGAATGAAAGAGAGTTTTAGTGCGAAATGAAAGTTAAGTAAGCGAAGTAAAACTGCATGGCAATTTCTTGATGGTAGCTGTTACACAGTAATTTGTCACCATTGGTCACCATCCCTGTTACCCTTGTTTTCGTACATTGGAGGATACATTCCGGGACCTGTGAGCAGTGACATAGCCTAAAAACACTTGCATTATGTTCCCCTGAGTATGTACTTCATGTTCCCTGAAGACACCTTTTGCAAATTATCCCTGAAAGTGCCCTTTTTCCATTGGCGCAGGTACACAGTGTCTTATCCGCGCCAATCACTGAGATCCTCAAAAAGGGGCGCGCCCATTGGCGCTCTGTCCTAGAACAACACTCGCGCCAACTAAGTTTGGTAATGATTTTTGGCAAATGCGCACCCATATGTTTTTTCCTTTCAGATCATGAAGTCTTTTGAGGGAAAAAATCCATCTGATAGAGGTCGAGAGTCATCATCTATCCTTGACATCTATCCTCAGTAGCTTTTCGCAGATAATGTCGATCCACAATGGGCGTCCTGGTGCATTGAATCTTCCTCCCTTCTCCATTTATAAAAGTCTGTCCTCATGCATTAGACAAGCTAGTTCTAGAGTAATGCTAGTTGTGATTATGCTTGTCTGGAGTAAGAGTCTTGAAGCATAGGGAGGTTATGCTGCCGGAATCCTGAGAGAGAGAAGGTCTATTGCAAGGCATACATAGCTGTTCGCCCAGCCAGAGAATAGGTTCAACGTCAGAATCTTGGTTGTATCTTTCTCTGCCTATTATTCATTAATAAACGATTGCTATTATGGTTCCAATCTCATTGCCTATTATGATGTTTGATTTATTTCCTTTCTGACTGAAATATAGTTGTACTTTGGTGGATTTTATGCTTGTAGTTGTCTCGGTCTTTGCATGTGTAGGTGTCTGTTCGCGAGGATCGCTAGGATTGTGACCTGTTGAAGCAAGGGAGCCGGAGGGTCAACTCTACTTCGACATTTGTGTTGGATTCCAGGTTGGTCTTCGTAATCCACCTTTTAGTATACAACTAGGAACTTGCATAACAGCTTGAATTGATTGTTGCTAGACCCATTTCGGGCTAGTGGGATCGCCTCTGTCCGCAGAGGGGATTTACCTGTTTAACAATTTGGCGACTCCACTAGGGAGAAGCTATTTGGAGTTTGTCTTGCATGTTAGTTTTCTCTTGCTTGCCTAAGTTAATGAGCTTTCTGGGTCAGTTTTAAAATTGTTATTTGCTGTTTGATCCTTCTGAGCACTATTGGCTCGACCCTGGTTTGTCTCATTTATTTTTTGGGTTAGCAAATGCGGTTGGCGCATTTTTTCCTTTTATAGTCGCGCCAGTTGGTGCATGTTGCACAACAGGAACTCGCGCCAATTCCTGAATAGCGCAAGTTGCAGATTCACAATCGCGCCAGCTTTGTGAATTTTGCCAGTTTCTTAGTTGAAAGCTCCTTAAACTCATATTTTTGTTTTTCTATATCTTTTGTAGCTTCTGAAAGTGTGTTAGACCTTTGTGTGACTGGTTATTACTTTTATCCTTCAGTTGTTTGCTTATTTCTATCGATTTTGTATCCTAGCCCTAGAACACCTAGTGGCTTTGCATGTCGAGCCTTTTGTGGAGTTATGGTTTGATAATCCAGTCAACTTTTTGGTTGTTTTCTGCACTCATCTAGTGGTTATGAAAGTTTGGTATTCTATTCTTCGAGTGATTCACTTCTAGCTTTTTTGGATTTTGCTTGACTTCATCTGAACTTAGATCACATGGTTCATTGAAAGTCTTTGTGTTTTTCCTTGCTTTGACAGGTCATCTTGATGTTTCAGAATTGGTTCTATTTCCATTGAGTGAATTGTGTTTGTTTACACTTGTGAATATCTCTTGAGGTTTGTTAAGTGCATTATGCTATCTTAAAAGAAAGAAAAACAAAATATCTTTTTGCATTATATTAATTAGCATTTATTTTTATTTGTTGCTTTTAAAAAGAAAAAGAAAAAAACTTTCATTTCTTGTTATTAACTGCATTAGGATCTTTGTTGATCATTTTGTTTGTGTAAAGATCTCAACTCTCCTATAGATAGAGTTCATTGAATGAAATGATATAATTTTGGCATATAGTTTGCATTTAGGAAGTTTCGAGAGATCACATACGGTAGGACCAAAAAACTAAAACATAATTGAAGATAAACTATAAAATGAACTGAATGAACCTAACAACACATTGGAACATAACGCACATATTCTAGAGGTCTAGGTTAGAGACGTGTTCCGGCGTCTTTAAACCTGGTAGCTTACCGTTGAGTGGTTGGGTG